>JADZGK010000516.1:2547-20975 GCA_018104995.1 Cairina moschata | reverse complement strand
GGTCTCCCGCTGCGCTGCGCTGTCCTGTTCAGGTCCTGTTCAGGTCTCAGCCTGTTCGGGCGCCATTTGTTAGAGCGCGTTGCAGGAAGCACGGCCGAAAGCACGACAGACACCAGTTGAGTCAGATCATGCTGCTCCATTTTATTGCCCGAATAGCCTAACTTTTATAGTGAACTTAACAGGGGCGGACAGTGTTTCACACAAGATTATTGGTCAAAAGCACTCAGACAAACAACTACAAGAAAACAACCCCATCTGCAAGAAAACAACCCCCCTTGTGATTAGCAGTCAAGAAAACAACCCCCCTTGTGATTAGCAGTCACGTAGATCTTGTCCTTGAAGCCAGCTGCTGGTAACAATATTTTTCTCAATTCCTCAATTGGGCGATGTGGGAATCATTGCCGTGGGAGCTTCTCATAGTTACTCTGGTAGCTCGGTTTGCTCAGCTGCAGCAGGCCGTGGGATTTGCTGAGGCCTACTCCTGGTTGCTTAGAATGAGCTCAGATGGAACAACTGTTCCACGGACTCATGTCCACGCCCTTTGTGCCAATTCCCAGCAGAAGTGGATCCACTTTGCCCTCCAAACATGTTTGTTTATTTTTTTGCTGCAACTTATTTTGTGAAACACCTAGACATGGTGAGGGGGAAGGAGGAAGAGCTCCTTCACTTGGAATAATCGAGTCTGTAGGAGGTGAAGAAAAACTCTCTTAAAAAAAAACGACACCAAAGAAAAGCTTGGATGATAGTCGGTTTCATGAGCAGCCACAGATACATGTAACACCGCAGTGGGGTTATTTGGGACATTTGCAAAACAACTAGTATCCTGAAAGAGGAACGCATTGAGGAGTGCAATCTCTAGGATGCATCCTATAGGACGCACCTGACAAAGAGACAGAGCTGAATGAATGAGTAGTAACGCTGTTCTTGAACATTTGATTTAGCTTATGTTTTCTGGCCTTGCTTTCAAAGGGGTGAATTTTGCTTGCCATTCTTCCTCCATGAACTCATTCATGGAAGCACACATTCTTGTATGTACATTCTTGAAAAGAGAGAGATTGCATGTATTTTATTTTCCTTTTATCGGTGTTGACAGTAAGAATGTGCTGGTTGATCAGTGTTTCAAGTTGTGGTGGACTTAAGGAAACATTGCATCTTCTTTTCTCTTACACTTTCTATGGGAAAAGAAGGTCATAAAGGTTCCAGAAGCTGCCCTGATTCATGTTTATCTATTATCAGAATTGAAGGCAGCACATGGGATCTTGCTTTTGTATTTACTGTTGGATCCACACTGACTATACATGTATATTAAGAAAGCGTGCTTATGTTTCCAGCTATACCAGCTAGACTAGTAAGAGAGTATACTTTTGTGAGAAAGTCTTGCTTTACTTGCATTTTAAGAAACTTGGCTTTTAGTTAAGAAACTACTCTTAACAATAGCTTCTTTCCAACTGCAACTAGTAGTGTGTCATTTATTTATTTATTTATTTTAAATTGCGGAGTTGTGTATTCCACTCATGTCTATCTTTGTGGAAAAAACATTTAGCCGTGGTGGTGGATGCTGTGCTATTTTTGCAGTTGGAATATGCCTTGAACCTAACTTGCCTAACTTTGAAGAACTGATAAGCAAAACAGTCCGCATCCAAAAGGTTTTCAGACTCTGTTAAGGATCCAGGTATCAGCTGCTAGGCTGGCTGGTTCCAGAATTTAAAGTTAACCCTTCTTCTCTTGCCTTTAGTTTGTATCTGTCGTATTTTCCCCGTCTTCTAGCAGTGTAGGTTTCACTGTTTTGAGGCTCCTATTATTTCTTGCTGCAGCACCATCTGATGGGAAACTCTGCTAGTGAACTACAAGGGTTGCTTACTGGAACTGTAGAGTCTAGATAGAGTTCACAAGCAGTCTTCCTGTCACATTGCTGCTTACACTCAGAGAAGCAAAATTGTTTAACTTTGCTTTTATGGCAATGCTCTGTCTGTTAGGTGCTTCATCTCTTTGGAAGTATTAATTTCAAACCACCGTCTTTTTTCTAATTTGCTGTTTCCTGACTTTCTCCATCTTCAGGAAAAGACTCTCGTTTCCTTGTCTTCAGATTGCGTGCTGTCCAAAAAGATAGAGAAACAAAGCAGATGATAAGAAGCAAATATGACTGCAGAGAAAATCAATTGGAGAGAACAAAAGGTGGCTTTACTATCTTGTATTAAAAGTGTCCACTGTGGTATTGTGCCAGTAGTTGCCAGGGTTTATTAGCTCCCTTGAGGCTGTTGTAGGTATTCACCTTTAGTTTGATCTCTGGGCAGTTAATTCAAACTTGAAGCTTCTGTGTGAAAATACCATAGGGTACAGTCCAGCCTATCATTTGAGAACTTGGTAAAAAAATACCGTGTTACTTGGCAATCACTGCTGATGAAAAGCTCTGGTGAAAAACAGATATGTTGCTTTCAGGAATGAGGGGTATAAGAAAAATTACTCTTGGATGTAAGACTGAAATAAAGGTCAAATAAAGGTCACTGTGAGGTAGAAGAACAATGGCAAATCTTTTTTAATTAGTACTGCTTAGAATAGTTTGGGTATTGCAGATTATTTTAGTAGATGTAAACATTTTCCGATATTCAGCATCAAGCTTCCTTGGAAAGCTGGAAACTGCAGAATAGTAAAGAAACCTCATCCCGGGTGCGGGAGGCTGCGCTATAGCCAGCCTTTGTTCAGCACCTGTGCTGCTAGGCAGGACCGGGAACGCTCTCCGTCGCTCTCTTCGGCACACAGGTTCACCGCCAGCGGAGTTCCTGCCCTTTCGGTCCCTGTTTCGGGCGCCATTTGTCGTTGATGGAGGGAAGACACAGACGCTCAATATGAGTGATCAGTGAACTTCATTTTATTGCCCGAATAGCCTAGCTTTTATAGTGAGCTCGACAGAGGCGTACAGTGTTTCACACAAGATCATTGGACAAAAGCACTCAGACAAACAACTATAAGATAACAACCCCACCTGCTGGGAAAGAACCCCCCTTATGATTAGCAGACGCGCAGACCTTGTCCTTGAGTCCAGGTGCTGATAAAAACATTCTTCTGAGTTCCTTAATTGGGCGATGTGGGAGTCGCTGCCGTGGGATCTTCTCACGGCTACTCTGGTAGCTTGGTTTGCTCAGCTACAGCAGGCCGCGAGATTTTCTAAGGCCTACTCCTGCTTGCTTAAAGCAAGCTCAGATTGAACTCATGTCCACGTCTGTATACCAATTCCCAACACCTGCCTGCAGTCCCAGCACAGCCCCACAGCAGCACTGGCACCAAGCTCCAGGAGCAGCCGGGCCTGAGCCCACCAGCAGGGCTCAGCAGGACAGGGCGGCAGTGGCAAGAGAGCAGCTCTGCATGCCCCAAGCGCTGGTGCTCCCTGGCCATGCTGCTGGGATGGGACTCTTTTCCTCTTTTCCTCTGCACCCCTGCACACGGGCACTGCCCCTGCAGAGCCAGGCCTGGTCTCAGAGGAAGGATATCAGACTAAGAAGGCAGAGCAAGCTCCTTCCTTAAGGTTAAATTCACAGAGAGCATGGCTTCACATGCACAGTCTATAAGCTATATTTAACAGGCACATCCGTATCGTTTTAATGGATGTTCATTATCTGAATTAATGTTATAAGAATATGCACAAACACAACCACAAACAAAACAAACCAACACAAAACAAAAGAAAACAAAACAAAACAGGTATACTAGTATTCCACCAATTATTGACATTAAAAGTCATGTGAAGAAGCAGATCAGAAATTTATTACATCCAAGACACATCTCGCCATCAATTTGCACAAGACATGCTTGAGCTCCTGGCTCCTCATGCTAGAGATGAGGACGTTCTCTGCTGGAGGCACCACTGAGTACAGAACTGCCACCACCAGGTCCAGGGATGGGGAGGAGATGGAGGGAGCTTCAGGCAGGCAACCATGACAGGCGTGAGAAAGACGGACACCATGGCCTGGTGAGGGAGGCTTGTGCAAAAGGCTTTGTGCTGGCCCTCCTATAGAGATGACAGGACTGTCACCTAGATCCACATGGTCTAATCCAAATACACTGCTCCTACCCATGGCAGCTGGGCTCTTGGCCCTGAGCCCCTCCTGGATGTTGGGGCTGCTCCCCCAGCTCCAGAGGAGATGGGAAGAGAAGGAAACTGAGACCCATGAATTTCTGCCAAGATCTTTATTGTCTTTCTCGACCAAGGAAATCCTCATTCTGTATGTATATTAGATGATGTAGTAAAACCTAACACAAGATGTAACATTAAGAATGCTAAAAACGAGATTATTAAAAACAAAATAAAATATTGTTCAAATACTAACAGAGAAAAATAATTAAAAAAATATTTTATCATTTTCCCAAATGCCCTTTGATTTCTGTTGGGATTCTTATTAATGAAAATGTTATGATAACACTAGTAACATGAAAATGATATGATATAATGTGAATCAAAATATTTGCGTATTATTACACATACATTTTCTGAACACAACATGGATGCTAAAGAAGCATGTATGGAAACAGTTTCCTCACTGCATCCTTGAGATCCTGGTTCCTCATGCTGTAGATGAGGGGGTTCACTGCTGGAGGCACCACTGAGTACAGAAATGACACCACCAGGTCCAGGGATAGCGAGGAAATGGAGGGGGGCTTCAGGTAGGCAAATATGGCAGTGCTGACAAACAGGGAGACCACAGCCAGGTGAGGGAGGCACGTGGAAAAGGCTTTGTGTGAGCCCTGCTCAGAGGGCATCCTCAGCACTGCCCTGAAGATCTGCACATAGGACAGCACAATGAAAACAAAACAACCACAGCCTAAAGAAACAGTAAACATAAGTGCCCCGACTTCCCTGAGGTAGGCATCTGAGCAGGAGAGCTTGAGGATGTGGGGGATTTCACAGAAGAACTGGTCCACAGCATTGCCTCGACAGAGGGGCAGGAAAAATGTGTTGGCCGTGTGCAGGACAGCATTGAGAAAGCCACTGCCCCAGGCAGCTGCTGCCATCTGGGCACAAGCTCTGCTGCCCACGAGGCTCCCGTAGTGCAGGGGCTTGCAGATGGCAACGTAGCGGTCGTAGGCCATGACGGTGAGAAGGGAATACTCTGCTGCAACCAAGTGTTGTGGTTCCGCTCGAGTGGGCATCCGAGCTCCACCACAGCCGCTCTCTCACTCCCCCTCCTCAAAGAGGAATGGGGAGAAAATATGTGAAAAGGGCTTAAGAGGTTGAGATAAGGATGAGAAAATCACGCAATAATTATTGTAACGGGCAAAACAGACTCAGCATAAAAAGATAGTAAGATTTATTGCCTATTACTAACAAGCGAGAGAAGTGAGAAACAAAAGAAAGAAACCAAAAGCACCTTCCCCCCCATCCACCCTCTTCCACCTCCTCCCCCCGAGCGGCGCAGGGGAACGGGGGAATGGGGGCTATGGTCAGTCTACAGCACTTCTCTGCCGCTCCTTCTCGATCACTCTCGTCCCCTGTGCTGTGGGGTCCCACCCACGGGATGCAGTCCTTGATGAACTGATCCGGCGTGGGCTTCCCACAGGCAGCAGCTCTTCCAGAGCTGCTCCAGATATGGGTCCGTACCACGGGGTCCTCAGGAGAAAACTGCTCCAACCTGGCTCCCCCACGGGCAGCAGCTCCTGCCAGGTCACCTGCTCCTGCGTGGGCTCCTCTCCACGGGCTACAGGTCCGGCCCAGAATCTGCTCCGGCAGGGGTCTTCCACAGGCGGCAGCCTCCATCGGTGCAGGGCCACCTGCTTCACCGTGGCCTCCTCCACGGGCTGCAGCGTGGAACCCTGCTCCACCGTGGTACTCCATGGGCTGCAGGGGGACATCCTGCTTCACCATGGTCCTCACCACAGGCCGCAGGGGACTTCTGCTCCGGCGCCTGGAGCACCTCTCCCCCTCCTTCTGCACTGACCTTGGCACCTGCAAGGCCGTTTCTCACTCCTTCCACTCTCCCAGCTGCTGTGTAGCGCAGCGTTTTTTTTCCCGTCTTAAATATGCTCTCACAGAGGCGCAAAACAACATCGCTTATTGGCTCAGTTCTGGAAAACAATGGGGCCCTTCCCAAATATGGGGCAGCTTCTAGATCTTTCTCACAGAAACCACCCCTATGGCTCCCTGCTACCAAAACCTTGCCACATAAACCCACTACACCAAGAAAGCAAAGAGAAAGAGTTGGGCAGCACAGCCTTGATAGGAGATGGCCCTGGTGTCCCAGAGGGCATTGGCCATGGCTTTGGGCAGAGTGGTGGAGATGCAGCCCAGGTCGAGGAGGGCCAGGTTGAGGAGGAAGAAGTACATGGGGGTGTGGAGGCGGTGGTGGCAGGCTACGGCGCTGAGGATGAGGCCGTTGCCCAGGAGGGCAGCCAGGTAGATGCCCAGGAAGAGCGCGAAGTGCAGGAGCTGCAGCTCGCGCTTGTTTGAGAATGCCAGCAGGAGGAACTCGCTCACAGAGCTGCTGTTGGGCATTTGCTGACTCTGGACACAATTGTCTGCTGAAGACGATAAAGGAGAACAAAGTTAGAAGAGGCTTTTCTGAGGAAAACCTATTGCAATTTTGGGAGCACTCCCCAGCCTGAGCATCTCTGTTCAGGAGAACCTTTCCTCACTTCTCTTGCTTCAGCTTGCAGAGGAGTCCTTCCTGCTGTTCATCATGGGGAAGCAGGAACATGGGGGAAACTCTAGTTCAGTCCACTGATCAGGTCATTGGAATTTGCAGTGCTGTTTCAAACAACGCATCTGAATGCAGAACAGAGCTTCAGATGTAACTGCTGAACACTGCTCTTCTCAGCTGCTCTGTGAGCTGCAGGACCACCCCACTCAGGTGTTTCCCTGAGATGGAACTGGAGAAAGGTGAGAGCAAAGAAGCCGCAGTCCCAGTGCAGCTGGACAGAAACCTCACCTTGTCTGTGGGTTGTGAGCAAGTTCTCAGCTCTTCCCTCCTAGCAAGAGATGTAGAGGTCTTTGCCCTTATTGCACCTCATTGCAGCTTCCCACAGACAGCCATCCAGCAGCATGGAAAGGATGTTAGGATGGAGGTGTCTTTTCCTTGGGGCACCTGGATAACAAAAGGATGCCACAAGAGAGCTGCATCCTGCGGGAGAGCAGCCTGCAGCCCAGGAGGATGCCCCACGGACAGAGCTGGATATCTGAAAGCTGGAGTGTCCCATATCCCAGCTGCACCCCTGCAGGGTCTGGAGGAGGCTTGGCCACCCCTGTCTTATCTGACCAGGGGTAGCTAGGTTATGACACTCCACGGGGCTTCTGCCAGACATCCTCACCTCACAGTGCAATCCAGCAGGACTCTCAAAGCCACCTGCATTGCCCACTGCCCTCCCAGAAACAAGGCCCAGCAGGAGACCCTTCCAGGACCTGCAGCTGCATGGCCCTGCAGCCAGACCCTTACCTTGTCAAGGGCTGTGCACATTTCTCCTGCAGGCATCTCTCAGCATCCTCCCACTCCCAATTGCCTCCAAGCCCTCTCTCCTTCTCTCGTCTCTGTGTGCCAGCTGCGGTCAGAGCCCCCAGCCCTGCTGCGCTGTGCAGAGGAGCTGCTCCTGGGCACAGCTGTCTCTCTGCTTCATGGGACTTTCTGAAATGTGTTTTCTCTGTCCCACGAGCCTGGCCCAGCTCACCACCACAGCACCAGCCCAAGGCACTGCAATCACCCCTCTGGGGGCTTTGCTGATGAGCCCACGAACCTCAGGCACTCAGAGACCATTGAAGACATCTCTCCAGAAGGCCAAGTCAGAGGCAAGTTTCCTGCAGTGTCCCTCTGAGGGCCAGCATTGACACAGCCTCCCTTGGAGCTCGTTAGAGCAGAACCCTGGAGGCAGTGAGGACAAGGAGACAAAGGCAGCGTGAAGGTGACACTGATGTGTAGGAAAACTGGATGTGTGTCACCAAGCACAAGGCCTAGGCCTTGACCTCCAGCCCCTGGGAAAGGAGATCATTTCCCTTCACACCTTGCTCAGGGCTCTTTGTGAGGCAGGAGGAGATGGGGATGTGCATGGCCAAGTGCAGGACCCCTGTCTACTTTATGGTTGGGGGCGAGGAGGCAATGAGGCCCTGGTGCTTTAACGATCATCTGTCTCCTCATAGGCCTCAGTGGCAGAGACAACAGCCATAGCCATGGACACAAAGGCCTGGGTCCTGTTGGGACTTTCAGCCTTGGTAGAGCCCTTGATCCTCTCCACACCAGGCTGTCCTAGGGACTTCTAGACCTGTACGTCTTTTCTGGCTGGCTGCAGACCCTCTATTACCCCAGATCTGAGCTGTGTCTGATAACTAGGATGTTCTTGGTGGCCATGCTCCTCGTAAGGCAGCTCTGTAGGAAGCTGACCTGGTTCCTGGTGAGCAGGCACCACTGCTCATATGGCATCTCTCGTGGTTCCGAGGCCCTCCTCCTCCTCGGCAATGCTCACTCAGCAGGGTCCCAGTCTGCCCTGATGTGTGGGGTTCCTCTTCCTCTGATGCAGGAATGGCCTCTTCTCCTTCTAAATGTCAAGATGTTTCTGTAGGCAAAATCCTGCAGTTTCTCAAGGTTGCCCCACACTGATGCTCCATTCTGTCAGCTCTTCATGTCCGCAAGCAGAGAGTTCAACCATCGTGTAATTATGCTGTTTCTGACAAGACAGCAGCATCAGGAGTTGCAGAAAAGTTTGGATGATACAGGAGTAACCAGTTGAATGGAATTGCAGCACAGAGTCACAGAAGAGTAGGGAATGGAAAGCTGCCAGGTCCCACATTTGCTGCACTTCCTTCTCATGCATGTTGTCAGTTTGTCTGGAGCTGGGTCCTGAATGTTATGGGGCTGTGCAGGTCAAAATTAGAAGGGCCAAAGCCCAGCTGGAGCGCAATCTGTCTGTGACTCTCAAAGACAATGAAAAACTGTTTATAAAAATACTATAAATAAAGAAAGATTAAGGAGATATTTCTTCCTCCTCATGGCCAGTGCATTTTAATATTTGTATTTAGGGAAGGGATTAGGGTAAGCAGGAGAGTAAAGGTAAGGGAAACGGGCTATGGCCTTTTGTTTCAATGGATACTTTGAGTGCAAGCATTAGAGTGGTAGTTTCCTTTCAGAGTGGTGGAGTAGCATTTAATATTTAGTAGCATTTAGTTTTAAGGATTAAACTTACTGGTTCAAATAAGGTGATGGCAATACGTGACTGTTTTAAATCAGTGTTACTGTAGCATCTAGCACCTACAGTCTCTTGTCCCTGCCGCTTTTGACTGTGCCATATTTTATTGGGATCAGCTTTCTGATGACATTTAACATCTCAGTGTATCTGTCTCACCTCTGTTGGCTACTCCATGCCTGAGAAGGAAGTAGCATTGTAGTCAGGAGGGAACAGGACACAAAGGTCTTTAGGAGCATCCTGCACAATGTGCCAATCAGCTTTGCACCTCCACAAAACTGTGCTTCCTACCTACAAGTTTTGTTTCCCAAGTGGCTTCTATGGAGCCAGGGTTCCTTTTCCCAGGCCCTCTCACATGTTTCAGTTTTTGGGTGTGCAGGGATGGGATAAGGAAAGCAATGCACAGATGGAACTGATCTTCTCAAGGGACGCAAGGAATAATAGGAAGGGATTCTACAGATACACTGCTCAGAAAAGAAAGGCCAAGGAGAGTGTACCCCCTTCTGATGGATGAGAAGGGTGAACTGGTAATGACAGACATGGAGAAGGCTGAGGGACTCAACAACATCTTTGCCTCAGTCTTCCCTGCCAGTCAGGATTCCCAAGTTTTTCATTTCCCTGAACCCATAAATGGAGGCTGGGGGTGCAAAGTCCCACCCACTCTAAGTGAAGAGTAGGTTTGAGACAACCTGATGGAATTCAGGAAGTACAAGTGTATGGGGCCTGACACTTCCATCCCAGGGTCCTGAGGGAACTGGTTGATGCAGTTGGAGAGCCTCTCTCCACCATATTTGAAAAGTCCTGGCAGTTGTGTGAAGTCCCTGGTGACTTGAAAAAGGGAAACATCACTCCCATTTTAAAAAAGGGTAGAAAGGATAACCCAAGGAACTACTGAATGGTGAGCCTCACCTCTGTGCCTCAAAAGATCATGGAAAAGATCCTCCTGGAATACGTGTAAAGGCACATGTAAGACAAAGAGGTGATCCGAGACAACCAGAATGGCTTCACCAAAGGGTAAATGGTGCCTGGCCAATCTGGTGCCTTTCTACAATGGAGTGACCACATCATACGACAACAAAAGAAGTCTGACCGATGTCATCTACTTGGACTTCTGTAAGACCATTGACAGGGTCCCACATGACATCCTGATCTCCAAATTAGAGAGATACACATTTGATGGGTGCACCATTCAGTATACAAGGAGTTGTCTTGGAAGGCTGAGACTACAGTTCCACTGTCTACAGTCAGTACATCCTCACTACAATGCCACTTCGCTCTGAAGAACAGAGTTGCCAATAAAGGTGTGACATGTACTCGCTATATTATGGATGTCATAAGAAAGCTGATCCCAATAAGATATGGGGAATCACAGAATTACAGAATTTCTAGGTTGGAAGAGACCTCAAGGTCATCAAGTCCAACCTCTAACCTAACACAAACAGTCCCCACTAAACCATGTCCCTAAGCTCTACATCTAAACGTCTTTTAAAGACTTCCAGGGATGGTGACTCCTCCACCTCCCTCGGCAGCCTGTTCCAGTGCCTAACAAACCTTTCAGTAAAGAAGTTCTTCCTAACATCTAACCTAAAACTCCCCTGGTGCAACTTTAGCCCGTTCCCCCTCGTCCTGTCACCAGGCACGTGGGAGAACAGGCCAACCCCCACCTCGCTACAGCCTCCTTTAAGGTAGCTGTAGAGAGCAATAAGGTCACCCCTGAGCCTCCTTTTCTCCAGGCTGAAGAACTCTTCCAGACTCTTCTCATCCTAAGCCAAAACATAGCATTCTACCAGCTACTAGGAAGAAAATTAACTCTGTTCTAACTGAAACCAGGACAGCCAACTACCAGACATCGTAATGAATACTATGAGCAGGACTAGAGGAGTCCTGCTTCCAACCAGGAGGAGGTGGGGAAGAAAGGGATAATCGGGTTTACTGGACTGGGTATATTTAATGACCTGCTGCATCACACCCACAAATGTGTCAGGCTCCACTGGACATTGGTGCACAGTGTACCCTAATGCCATCAAGCTAGAAAGAGGCCCAACCCACCTGTATTTGTGGAGTGACAGGGGAACCCAACAGTTAACTGTACTGGAGGCTGAAGTGAGTCTTACTGGGATGGAATGGCCAAAGCACCCCATTAGGAATGGCCCAGAGGCTCTGTGCACACTCAGCATAGACTGCTTCAGGAGAGGGAACTTCAAAGTTCCAAGAGGACACCACTGGTGGGGCTTTGGCAGAGCTGCCTTGGAGACAAAGGACAAGAAACTGCTGTCTACCTTGCCTGGCCTTCCACAGAATCCTTCTGTTGTGGGTTTGCTGAGGGCTGAAGAACAGCAGGTGCCAATGGCTACCATGGTGGCACACCTGAGGCAGCATCGCGCTAACCGAGACTCCCTGATTGCCATCCATGAGCTTCGTTCATTGACTGGAGAGCCAAGGTGTAGATGTAGAGCTTGGGAGCGTGCTTTAGTGATGGACTTGTCAGCACTAAGGTAAAGTTTCCTGACCTGGGTTACACGTCCCAGAGTAGTGTCAGGCACAATGCAATTCTTTTTCCTTCTGCATCTATAGCACACGAAGTAGGACTTTGCCCTACTCTATTGACTGGGCAGGTCCTTTCACATCACTCAATTTAGGTTTCCGTGGCTGGAAGAGAAAAATTTGCCCAAAGAGGCTGAGCTCATGGGTACAGGTACAGCCACTTGAAGAATTTTTTTTTACTTTTCATCCTGAGTTTTCCACAGAAGACCCAAGAGAGACCATGGATGTCCAGTTGTCTACTACAATTCATTTAGAATTTCTCAGGATCCAATGGTTATTTCAATTTTATTTTTTATTTATTTATTTTATTTTATTTCATTTCATTTTATTTTTTATTTTTATTTTTATTTTTATTTTCCATTTTTTCTCTGACTTGTCTTAGAAAGGGTATCACATGCTGGGCTGGGCTGCAGTTACAGGGACAAAGACCACTGCTGGCAGTGGAAGTGTCAGACCTCCAGACTCTGCTTTTCAACCCTATGGAGGTCTCCAATGAAGTCACCCTGGATCAATAGCAAGAGGAGAGTGATGCTCAAAACTGAACTGCAGCAAAAATCAGCCATTAAAAGAAGAAAATACTTTTTATTAGCTGCTTTTTGAAATCTTCTTTGACTACAACATGCAAGCTCTGCAATTAGCTACACAAGGCGTGAAGCCTTGAAGAAAACTATGGAAGAGATGTTAGGAATTTCTGCATTTTAATGAGTTCCATGGTGTATTGTGGTGCTGAGTCTATGAAGCTCAGATACTGAGAGGTGAATGATGCAACTGCTAGAGAAAGTAAAGTCAGAAGGAAAAGTTGAAGTGACTTGGAAAATTAATGGGCCCCACTGAGAGCTGTTACTAACAAAGCCTCTCCAGGGACTTGTTAGGGCAGATAACTGGAGGCCATGGTTACAGACAGGCAAAGCACTGCACTGAGAAGTCTTGGTTGGTTTTGGTGAAGAAGAAGAGCCAAGGCCTGACCCCAGCCACTGGAAAGGGAGATCCTGCACCCCCACGTCTGGCTCAAGGCTCTTCTTGGGGTCTGTGGGATGTGGTGGGTAGTGTGATGCTACTAGAAGAACTTCATTAAGACACCTCCACAGCCCTGCACTGTGTTGCAAGGAAGCAATGCCAACAGTCAGCATGCCAAACAGGTGCCTTCTGCTGGCCTAGCAGGGCCACTGCCAGATGTCAGCCCAAAAGTGCAGCTCCCAGGGAGAAGCCAAGGCTGACCTGCCACCTCCAGACACAAGTGACCTCACAGTCCCATTCTGTGACACGTTCCTGCTGCTGCCCTTTCAAGTGCAGAGACAGAAGTGACCTCACAGTCACTGCCTCAGTCACATTCCTCCTGCCGGGGCAGTAGATCCTGAAGCAGGGCTGACTAGTTTCTAGTTCCCAAGGGAATAAGGCGCAACTTTCTGGGTTAGAGAGTAAACAAATATTTAATGGGAAGGTTTGGTGTTCTTCTGTGTTTAGGGTATGGTCAGGCTCTATAGTTTATGTCATTTTTAGGTCTGCCTAGAAGCCTAGGGTTAAATAGAGCATTTTAATACTAATATTAAGGGAAGGGATTAGGGTGAGTAAGAGAGTAAAAGTAATGGAAAGGGTCTATGGGTTGAGTTTTACTTCAAGGGATACCTTGTGTTCACGCTTTAGAGAAATGCATTCCTGTCAGAGTGTTGGAGGAGCATTTAGATTTAGGGATTAAAACTACTGGTTAAAATGGTGTTAGGGCCATACATGACTGTACAAGTCAGTGTTGCTGCATAATCTACATTACATGATTCCTCTTACCTCTACGAAATCAGTAATTTCTGCTGGCAATGCCCCTCTTGCCACCCGAAAATCTCACATCTCTCGTGTCCAGGTTGCTCCTGACCTCCCCATATCTTATTGGGATCAGCTTTCCGATGACATCCATGACATCGGCAGTATATGTCTCACATCTGTGGGCTACTAATGCGAGGCAGTGCAGGGACAAAGTTAGGAAGGCCAAAGCTCATCTGGAGCTCAATCTGGCTGCTGCCGTTAAAGATAACAAAAAACGTTTTTATAAATACATCAACACCAAAAGGAGGACTAAGGAGAATCTCCATCCTTTACTGGATGCGGGGGGAAACTTCATCACAAGAGATGAGGAAAAGGCGGAGGTGCTCAATGCCTTCTTTGCCTCAGTCTTTAGCGGCAGTACCGGTTGTTCTCTGGATACCCAGTACTCTGAGCTGGTGGAAGGGGATGAGGAGCAGGATGTGGCCCTCACCATGCACGAAGATCTGGTTGGTGACCTGCTACGGCACTTGGATGTGCACAAGTCGATGGGGCCGGATGGGATCCACCCAAGGGTACTGAGAGAACTGGCGGAGGAGCTGGCCAAGCCCCTATCCATCATTTATCAGCAGTCCTGGCTATCGGGGGAGGTCCCAGCTGACTGGCGGCTAGCAAATGTGACGCCCATCTACAAGAAGGGCCAGAGGGCAGACCCGGGAAACTACAGGCCTGTCAGTTTGACCTCAGTGCCAGGGAAGCTCATGGAGCAGATCCTCTTGGGAGTCATCTTGCGGCACTTGAAGGGCAAGCAGGCGATCAGGCCCAGTCAGCATGGGTTTATGAAAGGCAGGTCCTGCTTGACGAACCTGATCTCCTTCTATGACAAAGTGACGCGCTGGATGGACGAGGGGAAGGCTGTGGATGTGGTCTACCTTGACTTCAGCAAGGCTTTTGACACCGTTTCCCACAGCATCCTCCTCAAGAAACTGGCTGCTCTTGGCTTGGACTGGTGCACGCGTCGTTGGGTTAGAAACTGGCTGGATAGCCGGGCCCAAAGAGTCGTGGTGAATGGAGCCAAGTCCAGCTGGAGGCCAGTCACTAGTGGCGTCCCCCAGGGCTCGGTGCTGGGGCCCGTCCTCTTTAATATCTTCATCGATGATCTGGACGAGGGCATTGAGTGCACTCTCAGTAAATTTGCAGATGACACCAAGCTAGGTGCGTGTGTCGATCTGCTCGAGGGTAGGAAGGCTCTGCAGGAGGATCTGGATAGGCTGCACTGATGGGCTGAGGTCAACTGCATGAAGTTCAACAAAGCCAAGTGCCGGGTCCTGCACCTGGGACGCAACAACCCCAAGCAGAGCTACAGGCTGGGAGATGAGTGGTTGGAGAGCTGCCAGGCACAGAAGGACCTGGGAGTGATGGTTGATAGTCGGCTGAATATGAGCCAGCAGTGTGCTCAGGCAGCCAAGAAGGCCAACGGCATCCTGGCTTGTATCAGAAACAGTGTGGCCAGCAGGGCTAGGGAGGTGATCGTCCCCCTGTACTGGGCTCTAGTGAGGCCGCACCTCGAGTACTGTGTTCAGTTTTGGGCCCCTCACTACAAGGGGCCCAAAAGGGACATCGAGGTGCTCCAGCAAGTCCAGAGAAAACACGAAGCTGGTGAGGGATTTGGCGTCGTACGAGGAGCGGCTGAAGGAGCTGGGCTTGTTCAGCCTGGAGAAAAGGAGTGACCTTTTTGCTCTCTACAGCTACCTCAAAGGTGACAGGATGAGGGGGAATGGGCTAAAGTTGCACGAGGGGTGTTTTAGGTTGGATATTAGGAAGAACTTCTTTACCAAGAGGGTTATTAGGCAGTGGAATGGGCTGCCCAGGGAAGGGGTGCAGTCACCATCCCTGGAGGTCTTTAAAAGACATTTAGATGTTGAACTTAGTGATATGGTTTAGTGGAGGACTTGTTAGTGTTAGGTTAGAGGTTGGACTCAATGATCTTGAGGTCTCTTCCAACCTAGACAATTCTGTGATTCTGTGGGAAGAAGAGCTTGGCCAGCAGAAACTTATGATTTCATAGAGGTAAGACAGTGTCTAGCCAAGAAGCTGCAAGGCCAGTAGTAGGCCCCTGGCTTGGAAGATGCTGCTGAGGTGACTTGTGTCTGACTGGTTGGCTGAGAGGATGCAAGGAACCCGATGGGTTGGGATGCCTACTTCAGGAGTGGTTTCCACCCTGATGGAGCTTTCTTTTGCAGTAGGAAAGAGAAGGAGAGAAAAACTTCCACAGACTGTACCTTGAATGCTACACTTTAACCACAAGGAGGAAGATATGTCCCTCAATATCTTCTGTGGTGCCTGAGGTCACCCTCTGACCAGAACCTGTGTTTCAAGGAACAGCTGGTAAGGGTTGATGAGATATCGGTGAAAGCAAGGAATGACAGCAAGGTGGTGAACAGAGATGGGTGTCTGCAGACTTCAAAGAAATAGGGCAATGTGTGGGACAGCATTGGAAATTCTGCAGAGGAGAGGCAGAGGGTGCTTGTATAAAGGGAAGTCCCCAACAGCTCTGAGGTTTTTATCCCCTTGGCTAGAGCTTATGAGGAGAGATGTCATATTCATTGTGATGAGGCTTCATTGATTCCTTGCAACCCTGTGCAGCAGCTTGGAGGTGTCATACCACTGTTCTTCTCACGGCATCACACTGCACACCCCACCCCACAGAACCCCAGGAAAAGCCCTTATCCAGACTTCAGGGTGCAGGATCTTCTCTCCCAGTTCCAGGGGTCAGGCCTTGGCACTTCTGCTTCACTAAAACCAACCAAGGCTTTTCTCAGCACAGTGCCTTTGCCTGTCTGTAATCAAGGCCTCCAATTATCTGCCCTAACAAGTCTCTGGGGAGGCTGTCTTAGTAATAACCCTCAGTGGGGCCCATTAATACTCAACGTTACTTCAACTTTTCCTTCTGACTTTACTTGCTCAAGCGGTTACATCACTCTCCTCTCAGTACCTGAGCATCACAGGCTCAGCACCAAAATACACCATGGAACTCATTAAAATGCAGAAACTCCTAACATCTCCTCTACAGTTCTCTTCAAGACTCCCAGACATGTACAGGTCATTGGAGAGCTTTCATGGTGTAGTTAAGGAGGAAGATTTCAAAAAGCACGTAATAATTATCTTCTCATCTTAAAGGATGCATTTAGTTGACTTTTGGTTGGGAGCATTATTCCCTAATTGATATTGATCCAGGGTGTCTCCTTTGGAGATGCTCTTGGGGAGGAAAAGCAGACTCTGGAGGTCTCACACTGCATGGACAACCTTGCTGCTCACCACCGGCCCTGCCATCTCTCTCATTGGCCACCTGGTGCTTGCTTCTCATTTCCTTACACCAGACTTCACTCAAGGCTGCAGCTGGATGTTACAGCCCCTTTGCAGCAGCTCCTACCTGCTTTCCTAAGAGATGTGGCTGTACACAATTTCAGAAGGGTTTTCCCTTTTTCCAGCTAAATAAAGTGGGCAGTGGGCAGTGAGGGGAAGCTCCGAGGGCCACCGGGGCTGCTCCTGCATGTGGCAGCTGGGCTCTTGGATCTGAGCCCCTCCTGTGTGCTGGGGCTGCTCCCCCAGCTCCAGAGGAGATGGGAAGAGAGGGATACTGAGACCAATGAATTTCCGCTGACTTCTTTATTGTCTTTATATACCTAGGAAGCCTGGGACTGTGTGTACATTAGATGATATGGTAAAAACTAACACAAAATGTAACATTCAGAATGCTGAGAACTACGTTATTAAAAACAAATAAAATATTCTGAAAATATTAATTGAGAAAAGTAATTTTAAAAGTGTTCTATCATTTTCCCAAATAACCTTTGATTTCTGATAGGATTATTATTAATGACAATGTTATGATAACACTAGTAACGATAAAAATGATACAATATAATGTGAATCAAAATATTTGCATATCATTAAGAATACATCTTATGAACACATCATGGATGCTTAAGAAGAATGTATGGAAACAGTTTCCTCACTGCATTCTTGAGCTCTTGGTTCCTCATGCTGTAGATGAGGGGGTTCACTGCTGGAGGCACCACCGAGTAGAGAAGTGTGACCACCAGGTCCAGGGATGGCAAGGAAATGCAGGGGGACTTCAGGTAGGCAAATATGGCAGTGCTGATAAACAGGGAGACCACAGCCAGGTGAGGGAGGCACGTGGAAAAGGCTTTGTGCCGGCCCTGTTCAGAGGGCATCCTCAGCACTGCCCTGAAGATCTGCACATAGGAGAAAACAATGAAAACAAAACAACCAAAGACAAAAAAGCCACTAAACATAATTGTGCCAACTTCCCTGAGGTAGGCATCTGAGCAGGAGAGCTTGAGGATGTGGGGGATTTCACAGAAGAACTGGTCCACAGCATTGCCTCGATAGAGGGGCAGGGAAAATGTGTTGGCCGTGTGCAGCAGAACGTTGAGAAAGCCACTGCACTAGGCAGCTGCTGCCATCTGGGCACAAGCTCTGCTGCCCACGAGGCTCCCGTAGTGCAGGGGCTTGCAGATGGCAATGTAGCGGTCGTAGGCCATGACGGTGAGAAGGTAATATTCTGCTCCAAACAATAAGACAAAAAAGAAGACCTGAACTCTGAACCAACCAAGAAGATGAAAAAGAAGAGCTGTGCAGCACAGCCTTGGTAGGAGATAGCCCTGGTGTCCCAGAGGGCATTGGCCATGGCTTTGGGCAGAGTGGTGGAGATGCAGCCCAGGTCGAGGAGGGCGAGGTTGAGGAGGAAGAAGTACATGGGGGTGTGGAGGCAGTGGTGGCAGGCTACGGCGCTGAGGATGAGGCCGTTGCCCAGGAGGGCAGCCAGGTAGATGCCCAGGAAGAGCGCGAGCTGCAGCTCCTGCACTTCGCGCTCTTCCTGGGCATCTACCTGGCTGCCCTCCTGGGCAACGGCCTCATCCTCAGCGCCGTAGCCTGCCACCACCGCC
>JADZGK010000515.1:0-21150 GCA_018104995.1 Cairina moschata | reverse complement strand
CCCCCCGGAGGCGGAAACCGGGGCCGGTTCCCTGCAGCGCCCGGTGGCGGCGGTGCCGCTGCTCCCGGCTGCCATTTTACGGGAACAAAGAGGCGGAGGAGCGGCCAGGTAAGGGGCTCCGGGACCGGGACCTGGGGGGCAGGGGGGTGTCCCGGGGGCTCGTTCCCCTCCGCGCACCGGGGGGGGGCTCAGGGAACCCCGGGGGCTCCGCCGGGAGCGGAGCGAGCGCGCACGGTTCCCGGAGCCGCACCGGGCAGGTGGGAGGCGGCGGGGGCTCCTCCCGGGGCTCCGCGGGAGGTTGGGGGGTGAGGGGGTGGGGGGGCAGACCCCGGGCCCCCCACCTTCAAAAAATCAACAAAAAATCCCCCAAAACTGCGCGGGGACGGCGCTGCCCCCGTCGGGACGCGGACCCCGGGGTTGCGCCCCGGTGGCGGGGAGGGGGCGCGGGAGCCCCGGGCGGGCTGGAGCCGCCCCGGCGCCGAATGGGGGGGTCCCTGGGGGGGCTTTGCAGCTCCCTTTGCTGCTGGGTCTCCCCGCCACGCCAGCCCAGGGCTTTTGGGGATGCGCAGAGCTGGGGGCAGAGTGGAGATACCCAAAAAGAAAGCCGCGGGCACCCCCGGGAGGTCCGCGCTGGGGTCTGGGACCGAAGCGCCGGGCTTGGGACCACCGTTTTTTGGGGCGTGGGGACGAAACCCCCGGCCCCCAGCTGGGCCCGGACACCCCGGCCCCGCTGCCACCTGCCCCCGGCTTGGGTTTCCCACGCAGGGTTCAGGTTCCCCCTCGCTGCATCCCGCTCCGGCGATGCCCGCCGGGGGGGTCCCCGCTGAGCTTTTGGGGTTTTGCCTTTGTGGGGTGGAGAAGGGCGGCTCTGTGCAGCCCGGGGGTGGTGGAGCAGCGCCAGGAGCTCGGTGGGCTTCGCAGAGCCCCTGCTTTGCCCCCCTCCCAGCCCCCTCGGAGGGGCTCCCCCCCTTCCAGTGGCAGCGTCCTGGCATTTCTCCCTGGCCCTACAAAACCCTCCCGGCGGTGGTTTGGCTCGGAGCGAACTTGTGGGAAAGCAAAACCAGAAGGTGTTTTGGAGAGGCCAACCGCACGCAGGAGGGCAGGAACCTGAGGCAGGGAGCGACTGCAGGGCTGGGGGGGGGCCCTGTTGGGGTGGGGGTCCCGGGCAGGGGGCGCCTGGCTCTGCGTGGCAGCGCTGGCAGTGAGGAAACGCGTCACCCTCCCCTTTGATCTGCCCCAATTTACCGCTTTTCACTGCGGTGTTGATAATGTGCCCTGGATTATTATTATTTTTTTATTTTATTTATTTAGTTTTAAATCCAACCAGAGCTGCTTACGGAGAAACCCTCAGGGTTAGCGCTAGCCTCGGGTAAGAGCTTTTCTGCCTTAATTAGGGTTTGAAACAATCCAATTCATTCAGGCGCCCGCGGTCGGGTGGCCGGGGCCGGCGGCGCGGGGTCCCCGGCGCGGGGCAGGGCTGGGTGTGCGGGGAGATGCCCCGTGATTCACTCGCCTCCCTTCTCCACCCCACGCCTCAGTTTCCCCGTGAGCAGAGGTGACTCCCGTGGCGTGGCGTCGGGCACGGGCGGGCGCTTGTTTACGGTGACAGGAGACCAAAGTCCCTGCCGGGCGCGCGGAGACCTGGAAACCCGGCGGTGCCGCGCGCGCCCGCCTCGCTCCCGCAGCTCCAACCGCCTCCCCCCCAACCTCCCCAGGCTCTCCCCACCGCCACCATGTTCAGCAAGAAGTCCTACGACGGCCCCCCCATGAGTTACGGCCCCTCCACGGGCTACGGGCCCCCGCCGGGTGATTACGGCTACGACTACGGCGCCCGCTCGCCCCCGCCGGGCTCCTACTACATCGAGGATGCGCCGCAGCACTTCTACAAGTGGACCTCGCCGCCCGGCGTGGTGAGGATCCTGGAGGCCATCATCATCATGCTCTGCATCGCCATCTTCGCCTGCGTGGCCTCCACCCTCGCCTGGGACTACGGCTACGGCTTGGGGGCTTTCGGGAGCGGGCTGGGCGGCTACTACGGCTCCGGCTACTACGGCAGCGGGCTGGGCTACAACTACGGGTACGGGAGCTACTACAGCGGGGTCACCAACCCGCGGACGGCCAACGGCTTCATGATGGGCATGGCCGTGCTCTGCTTCCTGGCCCAGCTGGGGCTCCTGGTGGCCAGCATCAGCAAGTCGAGCAGCTCGCGCTCCCGCCGCTTCTACCTGGTGATCATCGTGGTGTGCGCCGTGCTGGCCTTCGTCATGCTCATCGCCTCCATCGTCTACGTCGTGGGCGTCAACCCCCAGGCGCAGATGACCGGCAGCTACTACTACAGCCCCTTGCTGGCCATGTGCAGCCAGGTGTACAGCAGCAGCACTTACCTCAACCAGTACATCTACCACTACTGCACCGTGGACCCCCAGGAGGTGAGTGGGTTTTGGGGTCAAAGCCCAAGGTTGTGAGGCTGAGCGAGGTCAGCGCCGCTTATCGCAGCCGGGTGCGGGAAGGAGAGTGTCTGTAACTGCTCGTGCTGCCCTTGGGCCGGCTGTGAGACGCGGTGTCCTCAGCCAGCTGGGACTTTCTGCTCCGTCCTTAACGTTTCTGGCAGCGCCGGGCACCGTTGGGCGCCGGGGAGGGTGCCGGTGCGACCGGCAGAGCTGGGGAGTTTCGGGGAGGGGACGTGCTGCGCCCCAGCACGGCTCTGCCACCTGGTACTTTGGTCTCCCTGCTTGTAAAAGTGTTTGAGCGAGCCTAGCGTGCCTGCGGGGGGTGGAATTGGGGCAGCGCGTGGCGCTGGGGTCAGTGGGGCAGGAGGCAGTGGGATCCCGCGACCTCGGCGGCCCCGGTTTCGGCTGGGGCTCCTGCGCGGCACTGGGGTGGAACTGGGATGGAACTGGTGCTGCCGGTTCCCGGCCGGCTGGGCTGGCCGTGCCGCATTCCTGCGCCCTGAGCGCAGGCTGAGCGGGGGGGGAGCCGCGGGCTCCAGGGCTCAGCGGGGCCCTGATCTGTCCCTTTTCAGCCCCAAATTCCGTGCAGCTGCGGAGATCTGGCTCGTGGGAACGCCGGTGCAGCGGCACCCCCACGGGCAGGGTCCCTGCTCTCGGGGCCCCAGGTGCTGGGGGGGGGGGGGCAACTCCCCGAGAGCTGTGCTTGTCCCGTCCCCACGAGAAAACCAAATCCTCTTCCACTGCTGGGGCTGGGCCAAAAGCTCTCCAAAGCCCACTGAGCTCCAGGCAGAGGCTGTCCCACCGCCCATCCAAAACTGGGGGTGTTTGGGAGGGGGGGGGAGCGCTCCCCATTCAACCTCAGGGAGGGGTTGGGTAACCAGACCCCCGCTCTGCCCGGACGGGGGCTTCCCAGAGCCTCCCCCTCACCCTCCTCCCTCCCTCCCTCCCTCTCCTCCAGGCCGTGGCCATCGTCTGCGGCTTCCTCATCGTCCTCTTGCTCTGCCTCATCTGCTTCTTCGCCCACAAGACGCGGAGCAAGATCTGGAAGTACGGCAAGGCCAACATCTTCTGGGACAAGGCGCCGGTGCTGCAGGAGGGCCCCAACGTGGAGGAGTGGGTGAGTCCCGGGGGGGGGGGGGGGGTGCTCCCGGCACTCGGCTGTGCCGAAATGGCCCCGTCCCCAGCCCAGCCTGGTGCCAGGAGCCTCATTCTGCCAGCACCTCGCCGCGGTGTTTGCACACCCCCAGCTCCTGGGGTGCGCCGATAGCACCGATAGCACCAGGCAGCGCCCGGGACCGTGAGGTCCCTCCCTGTCACCCCCTTTTTTTTTTTTTTTTTGGCTTTTTCCACCCGGTTCCGTGCCCCCGTGCCGTGATGCTTTGGGAACGGAGCGGGGCTGGGCGAGCTCGACCTCCCTGAAAGACAAACAGGGTCGGATCAGATGGGCCGGGTGCCAGCAGCGCGCCGCCGAGGCTTCGCGCCCTCTCCCCTTTGTTCGCCCAGCTCCTGCCAGCGCTGGCCGCCGACACGATTGGGTTTCGGTCTCGTCAATGATTAACTCGGCTCCGGGAACGTGGCTCTGGGCCGTGCCACCCAGCCGTGGTCTGGCTCTGTCCCACCAGCCCGGCTCCGTGCGCGCCGTGACGCCCCGGCGTCCCCTGGGTGCTGGGGGCTGCACCCAGGGAGGGCAGGGAAGGGCCCTGGGGTGCCCCGGCTGCTCCAGGGCTTGGATCCAGGGCTGGGAAATGTGCCCACGGCCTTCAGCACGGCTCCTGGGTGCTGCTGTGCCCTGGTTAAGGAGATTCTGACCCCATCCCTGTCCCTGTCCCCATCCCCGTCCCTGTCCCCATCCCCGTCCCTGTCCCCACCAGACCGGGGCAGCCCAGACGGCTGCATTGGGGTGCCCGGGTATTGGGGTGCCAAGGAACAGGGAACAGGACCCCATGGGACGAGAAGTAGCTCACGTTGCTCTGAACCATTCCCTGCCACCCCAGAGCCCAGCGAAGCGCTCGGTTTCAAACCCTCAGCCCGGCTCCTTGTGCGCGTACGCACCCCTCCGTGTGTGTACATCTAATATTTGTTTTTCTTTTTGCAAAAACACCTTTGTTCTGGTTTATTTATTTTTGTTAAAAGTCCCTCCCTTGCTAAGCATTTCCTGGCCCGCAGCAGGGCCGGCCCAGCTGGGGGGCAGCCCCTGCACCCCCCGGCGGTGTCCCCAGCTCCGCTGGTGTCCCTTGGTGTGGCACCTGCCAGCTTTTTGGGGACGCTGCGGCGGGGCGGTATCGATGTGTCAGGGTGTGAAGCCGTCCCCGGGACATCTCCTTCCCACTTTATGGCTGAGACTGAGATAAAGAGGTGACCTTGGAGTGGGCGTGAGCCTCCGGCTCCGTCCTGGCGTGGCACGGGGACGTGTCCGTCTCACCTGGGGGCAGGAGGGGCCCTCGCCTGACGGCGTCTTTGTTCGTGGGGGGAAAAGCAGCAGAGAGGAAGCTGCTTTGCCGGCCGGAGTTCTCAGCTGACGTCCCCAGGGCCACCACCTCGGCCCCCGGCAGGGACCGGCTTCCGTCCCGGCACAAACAACCCACAAAGGGCAGGAAGGAAGGCGGGGGACGGGATGGGACATCTGCCCAGCCAGCCCCACGTCCTCCCCCAGGAGCCCCGTGCGGGCAAACGTCCCCTACGTGGGCAGCGAGCAGCTGGGGGGGGCGATGAGGGACCCAGCAGATCCGGGGGGCTGTCACCTGGGGGTGCAGGAAGGATGCTGGGCACCCCCCGCCACGCGTGCGCCTGTGGCGGAGCGCCCACGGTGGCACCGTGCGGGGCAGTGCCACCTGCTGTGGGGTCCATGGGCGCATCCTCCCCCCAAAATACTGCTTCTCCTGCCTGGGGGGGCTCCCCCAGCCCTTGCCTCCCCCCCAGCAGGACATCATTCTGCAGCTCTGCTGAGTCCCCTCCCTATCAGCACCCCGAGCCGGGTCGCAGCGGTCGCACCGGGGTTTCTCCGGCCACGCGGGACGGTGCCAGCGTCCCCGGTGCCCCCGGTGCCACCGTCCCCCCTCTGAGCACCTCTCGCTGCTCGCAGGTGAAGAACGTGGCAGACGGGGCCAGCGTGCAGGACGAGACGGCCACGCTCGCCTACTCGGAGAAGCCGACCAGCCCCGTCAACGCGCCGCCCTACAGCGCGCCCTCCTACAGCTACGCGCCCCCCAACACCGCCTACTACCCCTCCGGGACCTACAGCAGCCGGGGGTGAGCCCGGGGGGGGGCACTGCCGGCTGGGCGGGGGGTACCGGGGGCATCTGTCCGCACCGTGCTGATGTCCCCGTGTCCCCGCAGCGACCAGCCGGACCGTGCCACCAGCACCAGCCCCGTGGAGGAGAAGGGGAAGGAGCAGCCCAGCAAAGCGCCTGCACGGCGCGGCCGCAGGCGGCGGCGCAACCCCGAGCTGGACGAGTCGCAGTACGAGACCGACTACACCACGGCCGTGGAGTCCAGCGACGAGCGGGACCAGGACCAGTGGGCCAGGTGAGGGGGAGCCTCGTGGGGGTCCCCCAGCCCGTAGCTGACCCCCCCCCACAGGGCCTGACCCTGCCCCTGTCCCTGTCCCGCAGCCTCTACCCCCCCATCACGTCGGACGGCGCCCGCCAGAAGTACAAGCAGGAGTTCGACACCGACCTCAAGCGCTACAAGCAGCTCTGCGCCGAGATGGATGGCGTCAACGACCGCCTCAACCAGCTCAGCAAGGAGCTCGACAGCATCTCCGAGGACAGCCCCCAGTACCAGGTATGGCATCGGGGGCGGGGGGGACGCCTTGGGGCTGCGGGGATGCCCTGGAGCTTTTGGGGATGCTGCAGGTACTGGGGATGATGCGTAGCTTTTGGGGTGCTGGAGGGCACTGGGGAGGGCGCATAGCTTTTGGGGAGGATGCAGAGCTTTTGGGGATGCTACAGGGCACTGGGGATGCCACATAACTTTGGGGATGCCGCAGGGCACCGGGGATGTTGCATAGCTTTGGGGCTGCCAGCTGGTGCTGCGGGGCACTGGGGAGCACTTGTTCCTGCAGGGCACCCCCTCGGGGCTTCTCGTAACCCCCATTTCCTTTGCAGGACGTGGCAGAGGAATACAACCAGCTGAAGGACTTGAAGCGGGTGAGTGCGCAGAGCCCGGGAGCTCTCCGTTCCCACACCCCGGTTGAAACTGGGTTACTCCGGGGGAGGGCAAAAAAAAAAAAAAAAAAAAAAAAAAAAGCCGGGGTGTGCGGGGGGATGGGGGGGCAGGGGGGGCGCCCGGGGGGCCGGCGCCTGCCCCCCCATCCCCACCCCCCCCATGGGGGGGGCCGGGCCGGGGCGCCCCCCCCCCCCCCAAGCAGCCCCAGCCCATGGGGCTGACGCCCGCCCTCGGTGCCACCTTTCAGAGCCCCGACTACCAGAGCAAGAAGATGGAGACCAAGGCGCTGCGCAACAAGCTCTTCCACATCAAGCGCATGGTGAGCGACTACGACAAGGTGCGGGGTTAACCCGCGCCGCGGCAGGATGCGTGCCGGGGGGGGGCACCACCAGCACCGCAGACTCCTACCTATGCATTTTGTACCTTTTTGTAAAAAAAAAAAACAAAAAAAACATCCAAAGCGACCCCCGGGCATCGTCCCCAGCCACTGTGAATACCCCCGAGTGCCTTCGCTGGGTGCGTGCTGGGGGTTGTTCCCCCCCTCCTTGTGCTGTAAATATGTTTGGGGGGGGGGGTCCTGAGCACCCGTCCGCTGGCCTGGGGAGGCTTGAGGAAGCCCCACACCGCCGGGAAGGGCTGGGGGCTGGAGCGGGGTCAGCACCAGCCCCGGGGCACCTCGGGGTGCCAAAATGTGGCCCCAGCCCCGCGCTGGTGCTGGGAGCCCGCAGCCCCCAGGGCAGGATCATGGCAGAGCCCCCCCCCCCGGGCAGCTGCTAGGTGGGGGCAAGATTTTGTAAGGAACTGGCTGAAAGTGTGTAATTTTTACCGTTGTTTGTTTAAATAAACTGTATCTGTTGATTTTAAGTCAGGGCCCCCAGACCAGGTACAAACCTCCCCTTACACGCGTACGGTGGGGTTTACTCACCCCGAGGAAGCTTTGGGGTGAAAAACAGCGGTTTTGGGGCTTAATTCACCGCTCGACATCTCCCCACCACCCTGGGGGGGTTCAGCATCCCCCCCCCCGTCCAGCACATCCCCCGGCGTTGTAAGAAACATCTTTATTGGCTTCCGTTAATTTGTGTAGTATCATTGAACAAGGATTATATTTTTCAGTGAAATCAATCTAAATGACAACACCCCCCCCCGCCTAAAATCCTGCCTCCCTCTGCACAACACGTACCCCTGAGAAGCAGAGCCTCGCTGCGAGGACCTGGGCGGGGGGACAGGGACACCCCCCCCCCCGCGCCCCCTGCGGGGGGTTCCCCCCCCCCCCCCCCCCCCCGTGCCCCCGCTTTCCACACTTTTTTTTGGTCCCCCCCCCCCCCACCCCCTTTCTCACCTGGTCCTGGCTTAAAAATGAGGCACGGGAATAGAGCGAGCATGGGGGGGGGATGCCCACATCCATCTGTCCCCCACCCCACAACCCTAAATCCATGGGGGGGGGGGGGGTTTGAGGCAAAGCACCAAGCAAGCAAGCAGCAGCAGGGAAGGGAAGGCGCTGGAGTGACCTGGGGGGGGTGGGGAAGGGGCTGGGCTGGGCGCAGAGCACCCAAGAAGGACGCCTGTAATTGCACCCACGTCGTGCATGGCGCTGGACCCCCCCCCCTCCAGCCACCCCACCCCGTGCCCCGGTGTTGGAGATGCTTCAGTGGAAAGTGCGGGGCTGGCGGGGGGGGGGAGCCTGGCCCCAAAAGGGCTGCTCCGAGGTCGGCGCTTCAGTCCTCGAGGCCAGATCTGTCCTGGGAGGGCGCAAAGGGGCTTGGAACCAGCCCCTACCCACGACGGGCAGGATTTTGGGGGGAGGGGGGCACATGCCAGGACCCCTCTGCGCAGCCCCCCCTGCTCCGAGGCTGCTTCCAGCTCCATCGCCTCCACCCCGACGCCCGCGATCCAGCTCGGGATGGGCAGCAAGAGGCTGGCGGCTCCTTCCCCGGGCCGGATCCTGCCTTACAGAGCCAGGACTGAGCCCTGGGGCTGCCCGGGGGGGTCCTCCCTGCCCCTCGGCGGCCGAATTCTGCTTTGCTTTTTTTGGAGGAAAAGTCCGGCGTCCGCCTGCCGCAAGGAGCGGCGGTCCCGTCGGGGTCCCCGGGCACAACGCCGCTACCCAGCGGATTTCGGGGCTCACCCCGGGGGGAGCAGCCCCCAGGAGGATGAGTCACAGGGGGAGGGGGGCCTCCAGCAGTTCAGGGCCCCAGGGACGGCACCGGCTGCGTCTCCGGAGGGAAATGGGGTTTGGCATCTCAGGGGGTGTCCGGGGCGTCCCCCATCGGGAGCATCCCTGTTTTTTTTTTTTTTTTTTTTTTTTTTTTTGTCCCCTACTGCCCCGTCCCGTAGGGCCAGTTGAAGGTGCTCCCGGACAGCAGCATGTCCCTGATTAGTGTTTCGATGGGCGTCTTCCCCACCAGCCTCATGAAGAAGAGCTGCGAGATGAGGGAGGCCGGCACGGCTCGCAGCGCCGGCAGCCGCAGCAGGAGGCGGCCGAAGCGCTGGGGCTGCGAGGGGTACTGCGAGCGCACGTACTCCGTCAGGGCCACCTGCGCCTTCTCCTGCAGGCTCTCCACGTGCGCCGGGTCCGAGAGGCCGCAGGCATCTGCGGGGGGAATGGAGAGGGGTTAGGGGAGGGCGCTGCGGTCGGAGATCCCCCTCCTGCATCTTCACGGGACCCCCTGCCCGTCCCCATCGGCACCCGGCTCCTGCCCGGCGCGACGCAGAGCCCCTCACCTGCACCCACCCGAAATGAGGGCACCCATGGGGGCTGCCCCGTCCCAAAGCCATGCTCCACGTGGGGATTGCTCCAGCTGCAAAGTGCTGCTGCAGGGCTGCAGCTGCTACACGGAGCACGGTGAGCACGCACGGAGCAGCCGATGGGGGGCTCCCCGTGCCCGGCAGTGCATGGGGAGATTCGTTTTGCTCGTCCCCGTCACCCCAGGGAAGCTCAGCCCCTCAGGAGAAGGGACGAGCCAGGATGCTTCAAACCACAGCAGAGAGGTGCTGAGGTTGAAGGTCCCCCCCCACGCTCCCTGGTCCCCAAATCCTGATGGAGACGGGATGCAGGCGCTCCCAGCGGGCGCACGGCTGCGCGGCGCTCGACCTACCCGGCGTGAAGAGCGCGATGGCTTTGAGGCAGCTGTACTCGGCCGAGTCCACCTGCAGCCGGTTGAGCTTCTCCACCTGGTCCTGGAAGATGCGGATCTGGTCCATGAAGGAGACGACGCGGTCGGCCGACATGGGCGAGGCGTGGAAGCCGGCGGCGGCCAGCAGCGGGGCCATGTGCAGCGGCAGCGCCGACTGCGCCGCGTTGAGCACGAAGAGCTCGCTCCAGCTGAGCCGCAGCAGGGCCACCTGGTCCGAGACGGGCAGCTCGGGGAAGAAGGGGATGTTGCGAGCCCACTCCACCGTGCTGAAGAGGAGGCGGGCGGCCAGCTCGCAGATGTTGTCGATGCCCATGACGCTGCCCTGCTGCGCGTACTGCGAGCCGTAGCGGGCGGCCGGGTAGGGCTCAGCCCGCAGCAGCTGCGAGATGAGCTCCGACACCGGCTGCCCGTTGAAGTATTCCCCGCTGGGCATGGTGTTGGGGCTGGTGCTGGAGTGCGTGGGGGGGATCCGGCCCCGCTGCACGGCTGAGGGGGAAGCAGAGGGGGTGTCTGACCGCGCTGTGCATCCCGCATCCAGCTTCGCCCCACCCCTGCCCAGCTCCCGGGGGACCCGTGGGTGCACCCTGCCCTGCGCAGGGCCGGATCCTGGCACCTCCTGCCCGCAGCCCTGGGAACAACGGGCGGCTTTCAGGCGCTGCAGGAGAGGGAGGCAGCGCGCGTGAGCTGCTGCGCTCATCTATTCAGCACCCCGGAGCTCCACCAGCAGCTCCTTGGCCACGGCCTCCGAGCAGCAGCAGGGCTGGGAAAGCGCCACCGCCCGACCCCGTGCCAGGACCTGGCCCCGGCTGTGCCGTGCCCAAGTGGGCGCCTCCCCGGCACTGCGCACCCCCCTCCCCACCCACGCCGGCTGCGGCGGCGCAGGGCGCTTGCTGCCCAAGGTCATTGCATGGCAGCAATCATTTATTTGCAAATAAAACGTCCATCTTGGAAGCGTCGTTAACCCCGGGGCACTCCCCCTCCTAATTGCGTGCAAGGAGAGCCATTTTTCAGCTCCCCCCCTCTCCCATTAGCGCCCACTATTTGCTCAGTCCCTAGTAATTAATTTATGGGCTGTTCATGAGCCACTTAAATGAGAGCTCTAAATCATGCTAAGTGGCAATAATGCCATCTCGACTCCTCTGGAAAGGAGGGAATTACTGTCCTGCTTCCAGTACCCTGCTCCCTGCTCCTTGCGTTAATGCCACCTGCCGCTGAGCAGCCCCAGCACTGCGCCGAGCCCACGCCGAGCCCCAGCTCGTGCCAGCGCCAGGGACACAGCCCCAGGGGTGCACAGCCATGCCAGCAGCAAGGACACGGCCCCCAAGGGTGCACAGCCAGGGCTCAGCACCCTCCAACCCAGCCTGGACCCCTGAAGCCCAGGGGACACGCGGCACCGTGGGTGACGGCGACCCTGAGCTCGCCCCAGGCACGTGTGTGCCACCCTGCTGCTGCTGGCTCTGCCTTGAGCTGAAATCCTTCGTTTTCAGGGCAGCTCCACCCGCAGCAGCCTGGGGGGTGTTTGGCTCAAGCCAAGCGGCCGTGCAGCTCTGGCCCCAGCTGCAGCAGCGCCGTTCCCAGCCGACCTCCACCACGCCTGGGGCGCGCGCGGCCGGGCGGCTCCAGGTGTGTCACCTTATCAGCGCGCAGCTTTCCAAACAAACACCACCTGCTCCGCTGGCCCCGAGGGCAAAAAAAGGAGGAAAAAGGGGCAAAAGAGGGAAGCCTGGCCCCTGGCTGACGCTGCAAACAGGGCGAGAGGTTTTCGGAGAGCTGGGCGAGCGCCCGGTGAAGCGGCACGGGGCTGGTGGCCCGGGTGGGTGCTGTCCCCGTCCCCGTCCCCGCGGTGCCGGCGTTACCTTCCTTCCTCATCCCCACGCGGAAGCACTTCTTCAGGCGGCAGTACTGGCATTGGTTGCGGTGGTGCTGGTCGATCTGGCAGTCGCGGTTGGACCTGCAGGGAAGACAGGGCAGACGTGGCACCGGGCAGCACCGTGACGCCGCCGCCGGGCTCCTCCGCCACCGCGCCCGCGCCGGTGCCCTCGGGCACGGCCCCGCAGCCTCCTCCCGGTGCCACGCCGCCCCTGTGCACACACACTCACACACTCACACACACTCACCCGCACGCAGATGCTATGGTAACAGAGACCGCGAGCTATTTCCAACAGCAAGGGCTGAGGATTTGTGTTTCCAGCAATGCCCAGGGGTTTGGGGAAGCCGCAGAAGCCCCCGCGGCGCGGGAGGAGCTCCGCAGAGGGAAGAGAAGCGCGGGGCCGGGGGGCTGGGGGCTCCCACCCCCGGTGATGCCCCCATCACGAGGCGGCTGGCTGGAGGCAGGAGTGGCCCCGGCCGTGCGAGGAATTCCAACTATTTCCTACGGAGCTGCAGGACTGGGCTGCCCCTGCGGGCACGGCTGCTGTGGGGCTGGGTCCTGGGGGCCACCGCTCTGCGCCGGCCATGGGGATGCTCCCCAATGCTCCCCGAGCAGCCTCGGAGCCTGCAATGGGGTCAGCGCTGGCCCCCCTGGAAATGCATCCTCATCCCGGGCCCTGAACCACGCAGCGGGTTTGCTTGGGGCGAAACTGGGGTAAAAGGGCAGAAAGCTGGGCTGGGCCAGGCTGCCAGGGACATTCCCAAAGCATCGCCGGCGGCTCAGCCCCGTGGCCCTGATCCCAGTGGCCAAGGACCACAGCAGGGTGTGGGTGACAGCGGGCGCTCACGTCCCACCCAACGGCCGTCGTGGTTCTCGAGGAGGAAAAGGGTTTATTGATGAATCGGCGATAAAATTAAGCCATATGAAGCGAGAGGCAGGAAGTCGCAGGCCGTGCCGCGGGCCGGCAGCAGCTCGGCTCTGCCTGGGAGCCCCGACACGAACATCCTCATTCCGACACGACTCCGGAGGAGAGGCACGCAGGGATTCCCGCGGCGCTCAAACCGGAATTAATTCGCCCTGAACATCACCACTGCGCTTAACACGTTCCGAACGCGCTGCTGATAAAAGTTATTCCAGGGGAGCAGCGATCGCTGATCACAACGGCAGGTTACATCTTCATCAGCCAGGCGCCGGGCACCGCGGCCGACCCTCCCCAGGGCCAGCGCGGCGGGGGCACGCCTGATCGGCCCCCCCCGGCCCCACAAAAACCCAAAATAGCCTCGGCTAACGCCGGCAGCTCGTAGCGAGTTTCCCAACCGATCCGCTGCAGCGACCTGGGAAACTGTGAGAACACAAAAGGCGTATACTGTGCTAATTATGTAATTAGAACATGTAATTATTTAGTGCAAGAACTAAACTGAATCCAACTCACTTTTAATATTCAAATTAGAGCAATCTTGGCTCGCTGCTGCTTTTGACTCCTTCGACAAAGCAGATGCCAGGGCTGCCACAGGGGAGCATTGTTCCCTGCCCCTTCAATAGTTGCTGCGCACTTGGAAAACTCCCGACCCTCCGCTGCAGCACCGAGCCGGGGGCCAGACCCCACCTGCAGCAGGCGACCAGCACGGGGCGAGGGCTGGGCTGCTCCCAGCACCTCGGGGTGCTGCGCCCTGCATCCCTCCGCACCTCGGCAGCACCTGGGACGCAGCCCTCCTGCCCCGGGGAGCCCTGATTTTGCGCCTCCTTTGTTTCCCCTGAAACTGGGGACCTGGCATTTCTCAAAAGCCATACGCGTGCCCCGTTTTCAAACACCTCATCCCACGCGGCGGCTCGCGGCGGAGGAATCGGGCACCTCTCGTCCTGCCGATCAGCTGGGGAAACTGAGGCAGCGCCCGGGGAGGATGCGCGCACCATTCTGTGAGTGCCACGCCACCGGTGCCGGAGCAGGGATGTGGGGGAGGACGAATCTAGGCCGCCCAGATGAGAGCGAGGAGGCTCGGAGACGGCCGCCACCACGGGAGCACCGCTGCCCTGCTCCTTTCGGTGCCATCCCAGCACCGTGCGGCGAAGGTCGGAGCCGGCAGCCCCTCGGGTGGGGAGAAAGCGGGGCACCCGTGGGGTGCCGTCCTCGCCGCATCCACCTGGGTCAGCAAACACCGCAGGAAGCACCCGCACATGCCACGGGGTCCTGCCCTGTGCATGAGCCCCGTGCGCACGGTTGTGCTGCCAGCAGCCCCAATCCCCGTCCCGGCAGCCCTGCGCATCCACGAGCCCACCAGGAGCTCGGGAGTTATCTCCAGCTCCCAACTTCGCGTGGGCTGAGGGGCTCGTCCAGGATCATGGCCCCAGGGCCCGGCACCGTCAGCGGCATTTCACAAGGGCAGCGCAGGATCAGCGCCCTGCAGTGCTCCAGGCCCTCGACACCTCCGGTTAAAATTATCCTCTGGTGCCGTTCTCAGGGTAGCGCGGCCGTGACCGGGGCTGACTCACACGCAGCCTCGGCGCATTTTCAGGCTGAAATGGCAATTAATGCTGGAGCAGAGCCGGGCGGTGACGACGACCCGCTCTGCTCACCGGCTCTGGGGACGGAGCGGGCAGCGACACCCATCCCTGGGGGGGGGCTGGGGCCGCTTCCATGGGGTGCGGAGCGATGCAGCGGGGCCAGAACGGAGCCACTGCATGGCCACAGCGGGGCCACCAGCAGTGCTGCACGGGGGTGGCTGAGCAGCCATCACCGAGCTGCACCGGGGCCAGTGCCGAGCTGCACCAGGGCCCCCACCGAGCCATACTGGGGCCCCCACCGAGCCATACTGGGGCCAGCGCTGAGCTGCACCGGTGCCACCTCCAAGCCACAGTGAGGCCACCGCCGAGCCGCACCGGTGCCACCGCTCGTGCCGCGAGCACGCCACGGCGCAGCCACCAGGAGAAAAGGGGTGAGGGTCCCCCCCGGCCCCCCCCCCCCCCAGCCCTTACCTGCAGGTGTAGCTGAGGTTCCTGCGGATGCTGCGCTTGAAGAAGCTCTTGCAGCCCTCGCAGGTGAAGACGCCGTAGTGCTTGCCGCTCGACTTGTCCCCGCACACCACGCAGTCCACGGGCGCCCCGGCCCGCTCCTCCTCGCCGTGCTCCGCGTCGCTGCCGCCGCCCGCCGGGGACGCCGCCTCCTCCCCGCCGCCGCCGCCGCCGCCGCCGCCGCCGTTGGGCTCGCCCCAGCCGCCGGCCACCATGGCCATGGCTCCGCGGCCCCGGGGGCTCAGCACCGGCCCCGCCGCCGCATGGAGCGAGTTGAGCAAGTTGCTTTTTTTTTTTTTTTTTGGGGGTTTTTTTTTTTTTTTTTTTTTTTTTTTTTTTTTTTTTTTCCTCCCTTCCTACCCACCCCCCCCCCTACCCACACACCCACACACACACTCCCGCAGCCCCGCTTCTTAACGGGGGGGCCCCGCGCAAACTTTGCGGCGGCGGGAGCGGGGCGCGGCGCCGCGCATCCCCCCCCCACCTCCCCCCCACCGGCGGGGCTCGGCGGCTCCGGGCTCGGCGGCCCCCCCCGGGGCTCCGCCGCATGCGGTGGGGGGGCGCCTCCTCCTCCTCCTCCTCCTCCTCCTCCTCCTCCTCCCGCTGCCCGCTGCCCCCTCTCCGGCGGCTCCTCTCCTGCTCCGCGGCACCGGCAGGGATGGAGGCGCCGCTTTCCCAGCCGGGCCCCCCCTGCCCCTACGGGCCCCGCCGCCGCCGCCGAGGCTGCATGCAGCCCGGTCCGGCGGGACCCGCTCCGCCGAGCCCCGGGCTCTCCCCGCCTCCCGCGAAAGAGCAAAGTTCAGCCGCTGCCGCGGTGGCCGCCCTGGATGCTCCTCCCCGTCCTCCTCCCCTTCCGCTCGCCGCCCGCCGGGTCCTGCCCCGCCAGCGCCCCCCCAAACCCTTTGCCGGTCCCCCCCCCGTGCTCAGCTCCCGGCCCCGGGCTCCGCCGGGTCCCCCCCGAGGTCCCCGCGCACGGAGCCGGCAGCGGAGCCGCAGCCGCGCAAGGGCGCACGGAGCCTGCCACGGATGTGGCCGTGCCACGCTGGAGGGGGCACGTTTGTCCCCGGCTGGACACGGGGGGGGGGCACGGGGGGGGTGGCCTCCCCAGAGCCCTTCGCTGCCCTCCCCGGGGTTGAGGCTTGGCAGCGCCCGGCACCGCTGCAACAAGCGGGGGGCGCGGGGACGCGCCGGAGCCCCCCGCGCTGCAGCCCGGCTCTCCGTCCCCATGCGCTGCGTGGTGCTGTGCCAGGACCCCCGGGGGGGTCGCAAGGAGCTGGAGGCACCCTGGGGTGGATGCACCCCAGGGGACAGGCAGGATGGAGCCAAAGCCCGCAGGCACCGCTCGGTCACGGGGCGGTGACACGGGGCAGGACGCGGGCACGGGGCCAGGGTGCGGGGGCTCCGGTGGCACCGGGGGTCCTTGGGCACGAGTTGGCCTCGTGAAGCCCACAAAAACCATTTGTGAGTTGGTTAATTAAGCCAGGCCTAGGTGGGCTCGTCAGCTGGCCCCGCGAGGGCCGGGTGGGCCAGGGTGCCCGCAGCGCCCGCGTGCCGCCGCCCGGTTAATTATTAACGAAGGAATAAACTGTGTGGAAAGGTGGTTGACCCGGGAACAGCCCCGTGCTATCGCTGCGCCTTCGCCTTTCACCTTGGGGCCAAACTCTCCCGGTGATGCCACCGCGGTGGCCCCGGTGTCTCCTGGCACCTTTCACCTTGGCTTGGGGAGAAAGTCCATAGGGAAGGGCACGGGGCCGGGGGGGGGGCTGCCCCCATGGGGGACCCCCAGGCAGGGCGAGGGGGTGGAAGTGTGAATGGGGTGGGGGGATATGGGGGGAGGGCTGCGGGTGAACGCTGCTGGCACCGCCGCGTGCCGCCGGCCTTGGCATTCCCAGCCCATGCGCCGGGGCCGGCTCCTCGGTCGGGGTGGCTGCTGCTGCTGAAGGGAAGGCGAAGCAAAGCAGGCTGGAAAAGAAGGAAATAAATAAATAAAGCGGAGCGCTAAGGCCACGGAGCAGCAGAGGGAGATGGATTACAGCTCCGGCCATAAATAAAACCTCCATTTCCTCTTGTCTGGAGGGATCCGTGCTCACGCGGTACCTGCGAGCGCGGCTGTGCCGAGGTGCCCGGGAGCTCAGGCAGGGCAAGGGGGTGGCCACGGGCAGGGGGCGATGGCATGGGATTGAGGAGGGGAGGGCTGCTGAGCCCCACGGCCGGGCAGGATGGGGCCAGGCCGGGCTGGGGGTTGCTGCTGGGGGGCACCGGGGGCAACACCGGCCCCAGCCCGGCCGAGGGGGCGAAGTGGGGCGGTCGCCCCCACCTGCAGCCGGCCCCGCGGCTCCTTTCTCCTCTGTCAGGCTGTGATTTATGGCCCTTTCCCTGCCTCTCCCCCTCCTCCTCGCCCCCTGCAAAAAAAAAAAAAAATAATAATAATCCAGGAACAAAGGAGGAAATTGGATCTTCTCCCCCGCGCGGCTGCCGGCCCCGCCATGGGAGCCGTGTTTGTTTTGACGTCGGTGTCCAGTGGGCGAAGGCGTTTGATCTCCGGAGGAATTCCTCCTTCCTCGCGCTGCTCCACTGCCTCTCCCGCACAAAAGGGCCCCCGCGGGGTCGGGGCCGCCTCTGGGCTTCGTGGGGCTGCCCATGCGCCCCGTGCCGCCCCGCGTGGGCTCGCCGAGGGTCCCGGAGGCACCCAGCGGCACGGCCCCTGCCCTCCTGCAGCCTTCGAGCTGCAGGATGAGGAAGCGAACGGTGCCAAAATGGCAGGGCTGGGCTTGCAGCCACATGGGGGCTGACATTGCTGGGGGGCCAGGGGCCAACGCCGCCAGCCCCGACCCATTTGCCTGCACCCCATTTAGCTCCAGGCTGCGGGGCAGCCGTGCCCCCTGCCACCAGCAGCACCGCTTCCCGGGGGCTTTGGTGGGATGGATGCCCTATTTTTTGGGATTGGTGCCCTTGTAGGGACAGCCCCCCCCATCTGTCTGCCTTTCTGCCTGCCTTTCTGTCCCCCCAGGGTCTGGGAACCCAAAGGAGACCCACACGGGGTGCGCACAGCCCCCCACATCCAGAACCGCGGCGTTTTAGCTCAATCCCTTGATTTTCAACCCAACTCCTGGCTGTGTTCCCCTATGCCGGGGCTGGTTTCCCCTTCGGGCCACCCATGCCGGGCAGGATCTGGCCCTGCTCCTCCCGGGAGCTGTTTGCAGAGCCCGGGCGATCCCAGGCGGAGGGCGTGCGGCTCCTTATCGCCGCGTTCCCGGGGCCGGATCCTGCGTGCGGGCATGTGCGTGCGTGCCGAGGGCGTGCGAGCTGCTCGGGGAGGTGAAGGACAAAGGGAACCGGGGCGGCCGTGCCGTGCTGGGTGTGTGTGTGTGTGGGGGGGGGAGCCTGCACCCCACTGCTGCTTCCCAGGGTGCCCAAGGGCTTTGGTGTCGATGCTGCGGGGTGCCAAGCCGTGCCGTGCCGTGCCGTGCCAGCAGCCCCTTGGCAGAGGCTCGTGGTGTGCCCAGGTTTTTTTTTTGGGGTCTCCGCAGCCAGGACTGGGGTGTTGGCGGCTCCGTCTGGGCTCCCCCCCCCCCCCCTCCCCTCCCCGGCACCCAGGGACTTGAAAGCCGCCCCGGCCGCCCCGGCCCTTTCATGCGGCTCTCGGTGAAGCCTGACCCCGCGCACAAAGCCCCCAGGAGCCCATTTGAATCTGAAAAGGGGTCTGAGCACAGAGCCCTGACCTTCAACCCGCGGGTCAGCCCGTCCACGCCACCGCCACCGCTGCCGGGACCCCCCCCGGACCCCCCGATGAGCCTGGCCAGACCTGGCCGAGCCTGAAGCCCTGTGACCCCCAGGCCTGCAGCCCTATTGTGCACCCCACAGCCCTGTTGTGCACCCCAATAGCCCTGTTGGTCACCCCCACAACCCTGTTTTGCGCCCCCAGAGCCCTATTGGGCACCCCACAACCCTATTGTGCACCCCACAGCCCTGTTGTGCACCCCACAGCCTTGCCGTGCACCCTGACATCACAACCCTACAGCCCTGCCCCGCAGCCCCGTTCCGTGGCCCCGCAGCCCCGTTCCGTGGCCCCGCAGCCCTGCCTGTCTGCCCCCTCCATCTGGATATCGACCCGCTGAGCCTTGAACTCCGCTGCGGCACCTCCCCAGGGAGCCGCAGCCCTGCTCCTGGCCCAGCTGCGGCTCCGTGCCTCAGTTTCCCCGACACCCCGCAGCACATCTGTGCCCCGGGGCCGCCCCCCCAGCCCCCTGCACCCTCACCCCATTGACCCCTGCTCACCCTAATCCTGCCCCACGCTCGCCCTAATCCTGCCCCACCGCCGCCCCATTGCACCGGGGGCTGCTCAGCCCCGCTCCCCCCCGGCAGCCCCCAGCCCAGCCTCGCTGCCGGCCCCCCCCGCGACGCGCGGCTGCCCCCGGTGCGGGGTCACTGCTCCTCTTCCCTCCTGAATATGCATGGGGCCCTCCCGCCACGGCCACCGCCGTCACCTTTGATCCCACGTCAGGGATAACGAAACGGCTTCATCTGCGCCGCGACACGGGGGGGGGGGGGTTGGGGGGTGGGGGCACCGCTTTTGTTGCTGGGCTGAGCCGAGCCCCGGGTCCATCCCAAAGCCCCCCATCGATCCCCAGTCCGGCCGAGCCACAGCCACGAGCATCAGCGGTTTATTCGGTTTATTGTCCTCGTGGGTCCGTCCCGGCCCCATCTCACAGGGGGGGCCGGGGGGGGCACCCTAAATGCAGGTCTCGCTGCCAGCCGGGCGCTGCTCCAGGGCCTGCAGCCGCCGGGCCAGCGCCTGCACCCGCTGGGCGTGCTGCTGCCGCACGGCGCCCGCCTGCGCCTCCAGGCGCCGCAGCTGGGCCCCCTGCTTCTGCCGGGCTCCCCGGTACGCCAGCGCCAGCGCCCTGCGGGCACAGCGTCACCACGGGGCACGGGGACAGGGCTTTTGGGGCAGGGACTGCGATTTTGGGGTGTGCACGAGGGGATTGTGCTTTTGGGGTGCGCACGAAGGGGTGGTAGTTTTGGGGAGCGCATGGAGGGGAGTTGGTTTTGGATGCGCATAAAGGGACTGTGGTTTTGGGGTGCGCAAAAAGGGACGGCGGTTTTGGGGCTGTACTCTCGAGGTGTGCAGGAACGGGGTGCTATTTTGGGGGGTGTGGGGAGGGGCTCTGCGCTTTTGGGATGTGCAAGAAGGGGCCGCACTTTTGGAGAGCTTAAAAGAGGGTGGTGATTTCGGGGTGCGCACAAAACAACAGCACTTTCGGGGTGTGCAGGAAGGGACCTCGCTTTTGGGCTGGGCACGAAGCAAGAAAGCTTTTGGAGCATGCAGGGGGGGGTGTGCACCGAAGCCATGCAGGCAGGTTCTGCGTTTTGGGGACGCGCAGTGGCACCGCGCACCCTCTGCGTGCCAAGCACTGACCGGGCACCCCGTGCCCACCTGTGAGCGTGGAAGAAGTCTCCGGTGATGGTGACGTACTGCTCCTGCTGCGTGCGGCTGGCGGCACTGCTCTGCTCCAGGGACAGCACCAGGGCCCGTGCCCGGGCGTGCAGCTCCTCGATGCTGCAGGACACGCTCGTGGCAGAGCCTGGCACGGTGCCGTGGCACACGCAGGGCTCCCGGTGCTGAGGTTCCTTACCGGGCCTGGGCACGGAGCAGCTCTTGCCGCGTCCTCTCCGGGTCCGTGGGGTGCCTGGGTGCTGCTGCTCCAATTCGGGTGGCCTGGGCATCCTGCAGAGCCCCCGTGGGGATCAGCACCCCCGGCAAGCCCATGGCATTGGAGAGCAGAGCCAGGGCAGCCTCACCTCCTCGCCGCTGCTGCTGGAGCTGCTGGGGGGGCTGGGGGAGCCCCCGCCTCGCTCCCGCTCCAGGTGCTGCAGCACCAGGCGCAGCGCAGCCTCCCGCGGCCCCTGCGCCGCCGCCAGCACCCCCAGGCCCCTCTTCTCCTTCTCCACCAGCTGCAGCCGCGTCTTCAGCTCGGCCATGGCCTCCTGGCAGGGCAGCGCCATCACCTCTCGTCCGTGCGGAGCCGGGGGGGGGGGGGCTCCACGCGCCCCCTCCTCATCCTCACCTTGAGCAGCGCCAGGTCCCGCAGCAGCTCCTCCCTCTCCGGCCGCCGCCAGCCGGGCAGCAGAGCCCGAGCGTCGCGCAGAGCCCGCTCGGCACGGGCACGGGCGTCCTCGCCGCGGCGGGTGAGGGCGCGGGCGGGCGCGGGGGCGTCGCGCAGGGACCCCTGCACGGCCGCCTGCTCGGCGCGCAGCCGGCGGATGGACTCCCGCAGGGCCCCCTTCTCCGTCCCCTGGGACACCGGGGAGCTGCGGGTGACGGGGACGTGGTGGCACCGAGGTGCTGGGCACCGTGCGGGGTCCCCACCCAGCCTCGTGCCCTCCCCGGTACCTCTGCAGCCCGGGGCAGGCGCTGGCCCCGCTCTCCTCCTGGCCGTCCGGGTCCGCTCGGTGCGGGAGCTGCGGCCCCTGTGGGGGCTCAGGACCGGACCCAGGTCCCTGCTCCGGGCTCTGCTGC
>JADZGK010000514.1:0-26215 GCA_018104995.1 Cairina moschata | reverse complement strand
GTTGCTGCTGGGTTTGTCTGAGAGCTTAGAGCTGTTGCTCTTCATCTTCATCTTGCGAAATCTTCAGCGCTTGTACTCGTGGGAGACTTCAACTTCCCTGACATATCCTGGAAGCACAACACAGCCCAGAGAAAGCAGTCTAGGAGGTTTCTAGCGTGAAAGATAGCTTCCTGACGCAGCTGATTAGTGAACCTACCAGGGGTGGTGCCCCGCTAGACCTTCTCTTCACAAACAGAGAAGGACTGGTGGAGGATGTGATTGTCGGGAGCTGTCTTGGGCAGAGTGACCATGAAATGGTGGAGTTCACTATTCTTGGCGAGGCCAGGAAGGGGACCAGTAAAACCACTGTATTGGACTTCCGGAGGGCTGACTTTGGGCTGCTCAGGACACTAGTTGGTGGAGTTCCTTGGGAGGCGGTTCTGAAGGACAGAGGGGTCCAGGAAGGCTGGGCGCTCTTCAAGAGGGAAATCCTAATGGTGCAGGAGCGGTCTGTCCCCGTTTGCCCAAAGATGAGCCAGCGGGGAAGACCAGCCTGGCTCAACAGAGAACTGTGGCTTGAGCTTAGGAGAAAAAAGAGGGTTTATAATCTTTGGAAAAGTGGGCAGGCCACTAGGGAGGACTATAAGGATGTAGCGAGGCTGTGCAGGGACAAAATTAGGAAGGCCAAAGCTCATCTGGAGCTCAATCTGGCTACTGCCGTTAAAGATAACAAAAAACGTTTTTATAAATACATCAACACAAAAAGGAGGACTAAGGAGAATCTCTATCCTTTACTGGATGCGGGGGGAAACTTAGTTACAAGAGATGAGGAAAAGGCGGAGGTGCTCAATGCCTTCTTTGCCTCAGTCTTTAGCGGCAATACCGGTTGTTCTCTGGATACCCAGTACCCTGAGCTGGTGGAAGGGGATGGGGAGCAGGATGTGGCCCTCTCCATCCACGAAGAACTGGTTGGTGACCTGCTACGGCACTTGCATGTGCACAAGTCGATGGGGCCGGATGGGATCCACCCAAGGGTACTGAGAGAACTGGCAGAGGAGCTGGCCAAGCCCCTATCCATCATTTATCAGCAGTCCTGGCTATCGGGGGAGGTCCCAGCTGACTGGCGGCTAGCAAATGTGATGCCCATCTACAAGAAGGGCCGGAGGGCAGACCCAGGAAACTATAGGCCTGTCAGTTTGACCTCAGTGCCAGGGAAGCTCATGGAGCAGATCCTCTTGGGAGTCATCATGCGGCACTTGAAGGGCAAGCAGGTGATCAGGCCCAGTAAGCATGGGTTTATGAAAGGCAGGTCCTGCTTGACGAACCTGATCTCCTTCTATGACAAAGCGACGCGCTGTGTGGATGAGGGAAAGGCTGTGGATGTGGTCTACCTTGACTTCAGCAAGGCTTTTGACACAGTCTCCCACAGCATTCTCCTCAAGAAACTGGCTGCCCTAGGCTTGGACTGGCGCACGCTTCATTGGGTTAGAAACTGGCTGGATAGCTGGGCCCAAAGAGTCGTGGTAAATGGAGTCAAGTCCAGTTGGAGGCCAGTCACTAGTGGTGTCCCCCAGGGCTCGGTGCTGGGGCCGGTCCTCTTTAATATCTTCATCAATGATCTGGACGAGGGCATTGAGTGCACCCTCAGTAAGTTTGCAGATGACACCAAGTTAGGTGCGTGTGTCGATCTGCTCCAGGGTAGGAAGGCTCTGCAGGAGGATCTGGATAGGCTGCACCGATGGGCTGTCAACTGCATGAAGTTCAATAAGGCCAAGTGCCGGGTCCTTCACCTGGGGCGCAATAACCCCAAGCAGAGCTACAGGCTGGGAGATGAGTGGTTGCAGAGCTGCCTGGCAGAGAAGGACCTGGGAGTGATGGTAGACAGTTGGCTGAATATGAGCCAGCAGTGTGCTCAGGTGGCCAAGAAGGCCAACGGCATCCTGGCTTGTATCAGAAACAGTGTGGACAGCAGGGCTAGGGAGGTGATCGTCCCCCTGTACTCGGCTCTGGTGAGGCTGCACCTCGAGTACTGTGTTCAGTTTTGGGCCCCTCGCTACAAGAAGAACATGGAGGTGCTTGAGCGGGTCCAGAGAAGGGCGATGAAGCTGGTGAGGGGCCTGGAGAACAAGTCCTATGAGGAGCGGCTGAGGGAGCTTGGATTGTTCAGCCTGGAGAAGAGGAGGCTCAGGGGCGACCTTATCGCTCTCTACAGATACCTTAAAGGAGGCTGTAGTGAGGTGGGGGTTGGCCTGTTTTCCCACGTGCCTGGTGACAGGACGAGGGGGAATGGGCTAAAGTTGCGCCAGGGGAGTTTTAGGTTAGATGTTAGGAAGAGCTTCTTTACCAAAAGGGTTGTTAGGCACTGGAACAGGCTGCCCAGGGAGGTGGTGGAGTCACCATCCCTGGAAGTCTTTAAAAGACGTTTAGATGTATTGCTTAGTGATATGGTTTAGTGGGGACTGTTAGTGTTAGGATAGAGGTTGGACTCAATGATCTTGAGGTCTCTTCCAAGCTAGAAATTCCGTGATTCTGTGATTCTGTGATCCTGGTCTCAGATATCTACCTCTTCATCCAGACTGGGAATACACTCATGATGGTGATATCTAACCAGCACTTGCACTCGCCAATGTAGTTTGTCTTTGGGAGATGTGTTTGCAACCTCCCATTCACTGACATGTGCCATGTCTTGGTCAGGATGCCACTTATGCTTCTAGATGCCTTCTCTGCAGAGAGGGCAATTTACTTCTCTAGCTGTGTGCTCTGGCTAGTCGTCATCTAGTACTGGGCCTAAACTGGGATGTCCTCTTCACACTCATAACCTATGACCAATCTGTGGCCATCTGCCATCCACTGCAGTACTCCAGTGCCATGGAGGGGAAGGTCTGGGCCTGTCTAGTGGAAGGCCTTTGGGCTGAGCTCCTGCTCCCCTCCTTGGCACTAGCGGCACACCCCTTCATTTGTCCTGCTCTGGCCCTACAGAGTCACTGACAGCTTCTTCTGGGACAGGCTACCTGTCACATAGCTGTCCTCATCTGAGAGCTTCTGGGCTTTTGTGCTCCTTGAATACAACAGCACCACCAGTTTGTCTGTCCTCCTTGATCTTCTGCAGGGTGCTTCTGGTGGCTCTCTGAATGTTGACATGTGAGGAAACAAAAGACACTGTCTGCTCACTCTCACTTGACTGTGATTATGCATGCCACTGGCCACATTCCCTCCTCTACACCCACCCTGTTTTCAATGTCTCCCTGAACATAACTGACGCCCAACTTCTCCCATGTTGTGATGCCCCTGCTCCATTACAGATGAGTGAGGCAGTGAGGAGACCAAACCTGGCGGGGGGGGCGCACCATTTGGTGGAGGGTACATGGGGTTGTAGCCATGTATATGCCAGTGAGGTTCTAAGACCTTGTCAATTGGAATGCTAAGAAAAGGGGAGGCAATCAACAAGCATACAGAGACTGCAACCAGAGAAAGCAAATACAGAAGTGATAACAAGGGAAAAACCATAGCAGTTGTTGGCCTGCCAAGGAAGCCACAGGTGCCACTGCCAGGAAGATCAGCCTGGGCCTTGCAACTACTACAGTTGTGAGCCAGGACATGGGCAGGGTGGCTGTGGGACAGACCTATACAAACATGTGAAGGGAGGTGCAGGGCAAGGGGAGCCGGGAGGAGTGAACAAGGGAATACAGAGTGGGGTGTAAAAGGGGACACTTTGTGTTTGTCTCATTGGACCACGCAGCTGAGCACTGCTGTCTGTCCTGTCCTCTCCTAGAATCTGTCCTTATCTCTGTGTAGTCTTGCTTCGTCCTGTGTGCACATCTGCTGAAAGGAGAAAGTGCCTGCTCCTTGTGGAGTGGCAGGAGTGGATTTCGTGCCAGCTGCTGGAGTCACACGGGGTTAGGCCACCCCTAGCCCGTGCTGCCAGCTGCTGGAGCCAGGGGGTTCCTGGTGCAGCTCTTGGAGCAGGGGAAGAGGGTCTCAGACTCTGCTTGCCCATCTTGCTGGGCATACTGCAGGTGAGCAGCTGCTTTGCCTCTCCTCCTTTTCCCTCACCTCCCCTCTGCTTTCCTCTTCTTCTTCCCCTCTCTTCCCCTCTCCTCTCCCGTGCCGAAGGAGCTGCCTCAGCCTTTCCCCGCACGTCTCCACGCCTCCGCGTCCCGGGCTGGGCTGCAGGACGGGCAGAGCCCCGCGGGCAGCAGCCGAAGCCCTGCCCGCCCACAGGCGCNCTGAAGATTTCGCAAGATGAAGATGAAGAGCAACAGCTCTAAGCTCTCAGACAAACCCAGCAGCAACACAAGAAAACACTCTGTAGACCATCCCCCACCCATATGGGACGACAGCGGTGGCAGGAGGAAGGAGTTGGAGTTGCTGCTCAGGATTCATTGTCGTCCACCATTCAATATCTTCTGGAGCAACAACACAGCAGGGCCTCAGCAAGCCAGGATGTTCCTTCAGAGACAGTAGAAAGTAAGATCAGAACCCTGGACTTAAGGAGAGCAGCCTTTGGTCTCTTCACTTTGTGTGTACACCTGTGTGTGTGTGTGTGCACTTCAGTATGCTTCAGTATGCATCTAAGAGTGCCCGTGAGTGCACCCATGAGTACTGCATCTTTTTACATGAGCAGCAGTGTGCATTTGTGCTGTTCCCTCCACCCAATTTTGATGTCATGAGTGATATCGGTATGAGTTCAAGGGTCACACTGGGATTTAACAGAAATATTGATCTGGCAGCAGCATCCCTCCAAGGCCAAGATGTGGTGACTGTGCATGTTGCCCCATGATTCCAGAGCAGTCCCGGAAAGAGGTTATCTGAGAAACCCTCCAGATGCTCATAGGTTGCACCTCCAGCATGCACATATTCCAACCGTGTGTTCAGAGCAGGTCTCATCAGATCAGGTTGCTCAGGATCAAGTCAAGGCAAAGTCTGAAGTCTTCCAAGGATGAAGATCCTTGGTAACCTGCTCCAGGACTCGACCACCTTCAGGGTAAATATTTCTTCCATATAGCTAACTAGAACAAAGCGTTTCTGAACTTTCACCCATTGGCCCCAGTCTAAGTGCACTTCATCTCTAGAGTCCAGCTTCATCTCCTTTGCATCTTCCAGTGAAGTGGGAGTAGACAATACACGTCTGTTTGGCTTTCTCCGTGACGCTCACAGCATCTGTCCTTCCTCCCACAGCACAGCAACACCAGGACCCATGTTTCTCTGGTTCAGTGCCACTTCTGCCCAAGGTTTCAGCCCCTGCATGACTCAGCACCAGGCCCATGATTCGCGGACATACGTGTGGCATTGGTTTCCCCATGGGGGACCTCTGTCCTACCCCACACACTACTGACACCGCACCGGCAGCAGATCCACACAGGGCTGGGCCTGCTCAAAGAGGGCAGGATTCAGTGTGCCATGTCCTGGCCTGGAGAGGCAGGGAGGGGTGACTGCCACCATGCTTTTACACTCTGAACCCTGCACTCTGGAATTAAAGTATAGATCCAAACTGCTGTGAACCTTGTTGGGGACTGAAATTGGAAGTAGTAGAGGGTGAACTTCCTAGGGTAAGGAGAAGAAAGGCTGTAGAAACAGTCGCAGAAGGCTGCATTTCAGCATGTGCTGAAATGTGCTGTGGGCACTTCTGGGCTGGGTTTGTTCTGTAGTTGTTGAGCTGTTCTCGGGTTCCTTCTTGGTCTCGCTGCTCTCTGAAGCTCATGGTCTGAGCGCTGGAGAATGCCCTGAGGTGACCAGCACATTCACTTGTGAGGGGGGACATACAGATCACACAAACATGCACCTGCTCATGCATGCTTGTGTGGAATCATGCAAAAATCACTGCCCACAGACACTTGCATAAATCCAGCACACAGGCTATGGTGTTTTCAAATGGATGGCCAACTAAACTGCACCACATGGCTTTCTCATTCCCCCACCTCAAAGGAAGATGTGAGGAGAAAATATTTATACTACGGGGCTTATGAGTCGAGATAGGGTAGTTTAATTAAAGGAAAATAAAAGAAAGAGAGGAAAAAAAATGAAGAACCAACAAGTAAAGGCCATTTGAAAGCAAACAGAGAAAACAACTATTCTCTACTTCCCATAAACAAATAATGATCATCCACGTCTTTGGAAGCAGAGCCTCAATAAGCCTAGCTGTTTTTTGAGTGGAACATGAGAGCTCCCCCTTTTCCTTCCTCTTTCACATTTTTACTGCTGAGTATGACATCATCCAGTTTGTAATAGCCCTTTGGTCAGTTTAGGTCAGCTGCCCTGGTAATGTCCCCTTCCCAAGTCTTGTCCGCCCCCCACCTCCTGGCTTTGGGGGGCTTGGAGAGAGTCGATGCTGTGCCAGCACTGCTCCACCATAGCCCCAACATGGTGGTGATGGCAATGCTGTTCTAGCTCCAAGTGCAGAGCACAGCACTCTAGAGGCTGCTGTGGGGAAAGTTAAGTCTGTCCCAGGCAGCCCCAGTACAGGCAAGTGCCCACAAGGGAGGAACATGTGCACGAACGTGACAGAGTCTGCGTTCAACTGAGGCCCACCTGGGTGCAACCCCAGCAGAGTTTCTGGGCAGCATTTGTACTTTGGGTGAAGTCCATGATTTCATGTGGTACCCAGAGTGGGGTAGGTCACAGCCAGGAGCTGGGTCCCAAAGTGCCCCTAAGGAGTCACCCAGGCGGACATCATTTCCCTTTACTGGACTCTTCTAGCATGTGAGTTGAGTCTTCTGCCCACACTGATATGTGTTGCTGCCACTCAAAAGTTGCCTTCTCTGAGGCAAAAGCACAGCATAAAGCAGGAAATGAAAAACAGCAGCATCACAGGAAGGCAACACACATCCTGTATCATTAGCTGGGATGTTTTGCATTCAAGAACAGCTTGTCAGAAAATAGTCTCTGCTTCAAGGGATGCCTGTGGACATGGGGCAGCTAAGGCCCACTATAAAAGCCAGCCCATCTCCGTGCTCCCTTATCCACTTCTCTGGCCTTCTTCTCGTGAAGACTCAACAGGTGAGTGTGAAGCCCCTTCTTGTCATGGTCATTCTTCAAAAGGACTGGGGCTGCTGTTTGTGGGAGAGGGAAGGGAGGAGAAGGTTTGCCATGGAGGCAGGCTTGGCCATCTGTACTGTGGTGGCTTCTGGGCTGTGGTCTAGGTTGTACCCAGATAGGTCCTGGTGGCTGTTTTTGGGCCCTTGTAGGATGAAGCCAAGAAGCCTTCACAAATCCCTCCAGCTCATAGCATGGCCTGTGCCTTGGTTCCCTCTCAGTGTGGTGACAGGCTGCTCGTCATGCATGCCCATGTTGAGCTTCCTCTTTGCCCTCTCTCCCAGGTACACCTCCTGCCCCCAGACATGTCCTGCTACGACCAGTGCCAGCCATGCCAGCCCTGCGGCCCAACCCCGCTGGCCAGCAGTTGCAACGAGCCCTGCGTCAGGCAGTGCCAGAACTCCACCATCGTCATCCAGCCCTCTCCCGTGGTGGTGACCCTGCCAGGCCCCATCCTCAGCTCCTTCCCGCAGAACACGGCTGTGGGATCCTCCACCTCTGCTGCCGTTGGCAGCATCCTCAGCAGTGATGGTGTCCCCATCAACTCCGGGTGCTGTGACCTCTCTTGTATTACCAGCCGCTACTGTGGCAGCAGGTGCCGCCCCTGCTAAAGATGCCAGACAGTGCCCCAGACCAGGACCCCAGGAACTCAGAACATGCTGCTGGACAAGAATGGACAGAAGAACAAACTTTATGTTGTTGTTTTAAGAGGAGCTGACTTGTTCTGTAAAGACAGACAGGAAGGGGCCAGCCTGGCTTCTCTGACAACATGACCAATGTCTACTTTTCCCGTTTTCCACTCACTTATTCTTTTTCTCTCTTTTCTTTGTTGCCCTCTGCTCCCCTTCAAACTCTCTGTGAGGCCACCAGAAACTAGCCTGGAGTGACCTTCTATCCTCTCTCCACTTGTGCATCCAGTTAGATGGATGCCCTGTGTCAGCTCTGCCTTAGAATGATTTTTGTCTGCTCCTGCTGCTCTCCGTCCTTGGGGCCTCCTCTTGGAGTCACCTAATTTCCCTCCTGAGACTCAATAAACATTTGCAGGAAGCCCGATGGTGTCCCTGTCTGGTCTTTCCATCTTCATAGAGATGGCCAAAGGAGAAAGTTGTTGCTTTGGTGGGAATTTTGGTGTCCCTCACAGGTCTGCTGTTGGAACGTTACTGTTTCATATCCTTATTAACAGCATAGACTTTGGGATCAAGTTCTCCCTCAGCAAGTCTGAAGATGACATCAAACTGAATGGACAACTATACAACTGAAAGAAGGGATGCCATCCAAAGGGACCTGGGCAAGCTTTAGAAGTGGGCCCAAATGAACCTGATGAGGTTCAACAAGTCTGCACCTGGTCTGAGGCAATCCTGGACATGATTGCAGACTAGGAGAAATACTCATTGAGACCAGCCCCGCAAAGAATGACTTGTGGGTTGTGGTGGACAAAAAGCTCAACAAGAACCAGCAGTGTGTGCTTGCAGTCCAGGAGGGCAACTGCTTCCTTCGATGTATCAAAGAAGTAGTGGCGATAAGGCTGAGGGAGGTGATTGCCCCCTCTACTCTATCCTCATGAGGCCCCACTTGGAGTGCTACATCCAGGTCTGGGGCCCTCAGAACAAGAAGGATGTGGACCTGCTAGAGCGAGTCTGGAGGAGGGCTGGAAAGATGATCAGAGGGCTGGAGCACCTCCCCTATGAAGAAAGGCTGGGGCTGTTCAGTCTACAGATGGGAATGCTCTGGAGAGACCTCACTGCAACTTTTTAATACTTAAAGGGGGGTTATAAAAAAGATGTAGAACAACTTTTTACTTGGTCAGAAAATTTGATTGGTCTTCCATGATATTCTTGTCTCTAAAATGGAGAGACATGGATTTGACAGATGGACCACATGGTAGGTAAGGAATTGGCTGATTGTTTGCACTCAAAACATTGCAGTAAATGGCTCAATGTCCAGGGGCAGATCAGATATGAGTGTTGTTTTTTAGAGGTCAGTATTGGGACTGGTACTCTTAAATATCTTTGTCAGTGACATGGAAAGTGAAATTGAGTGTATCTTAAGAAGTTTCCCAATGACACCGAGCTGTGTGGTGCGGACAACACACTGAAGGGCAGGGATGTCATCCAGAGGGACCTTGACAGGCTTGAGAGGTGGGCCTGTTCCAACCTCATGAGGTTCAACAAAGGCCTAGTGTAAGGTCCTGCATCTGGGTCAGTCAATGCCAAGCACATCTGTAGGCTGTTTGGAGAGCAGCTCTGAGGAGAAGGACCTGGGGTTGCTGGCTGATGAGAAGCTCCAAACACTTCTTGAAGCCCAAAAGGCTTGATGCTTTTAACCACTTCCCTGTGGAGCCTTTTTCAGTGCCTGAACCATGCTAGTGTCAGTTGCCATGGACTGCTTAGTAAAGTATAAATATTGACAGAAAGATCTTCAAAGAATCAGAACTGTGGTGGGATGGGATGCAGAAGAAGAGAATGCCTTGTGGTGAGTGAAAGACTATGGAACAGGGAGAATGGCAAAGATGATGCAGATGTAGGAATCTGCCATGAAAAGCAGCATGCTTCAGATGATGAGGGCAGAAAGGATACATTCAAGGTTCTCGCCCAGCATTGTACTCCCCAGGCCAGGCTCAGAAGAGGCCCACCACCACAGCAGAAACAGACAATAGTGTTCCTGGTATCCAATCTGCATCCATGCTCCTAAGGAGAGGAGGAAGCAGAGTTTCTTTCTCATGACTGAGGTGTAATGCAATGCCTTGTGTGTGGCAATCAGAGCTCAATATTGAGAAGACCAGAAATTTAGTGATATCCAGAAGAAGTGGAAAAATAACTGTAATAGGCAGCTGGAAGCACAAAAGTTTCTTTCTCCTGAAGACATGGAAAGTCTCCAGTGTTTTAGGAGAAATGGTAATGGTATACCAGCTCTCCAAGAAGGTGAGCAGGCTGAGGAAGAAGTACGTTGGGATCCTCATGTGCTGGGCACTCCCCCCAGCGACAAAGAGGAGATCATTCCCTTCAGGATTAGGAGAAAGGTGGAGAATATAATGACCAAAAGGGTGATGTTCCAGCTGCAATTTTCTGTTGAGCCCAAGAGAATGAATTCAGTCCCAAAAGTCCTGATCTCCTTTGCCATGTCTCTAAGATTTCAGGAGATGATATCAGAGTGAAGTTTTATGCTGCAATAAGAGCAGTAGTAAACATCCACAAAAAAGCCTTCTCCTGGCATAAGTGGCTTTTCTCATGGCCTCTCCTGATCACTGCCACTCTCATTCTCCCTCCACCTTTCCTCTCTACTTCACAATCTCCTTCTATATAGACAACCATACAAACATCTATCCATCCTTCTCCAGGTATACATCTACACACTTTTTTTCATGACCCTTCCAGAAGTCATCTACAAAATACAGTCTGTCAAGTCCAGATTCGTTTTTTTTTCCTGTTTCTACCCTCTTATCTCAAAGCAGTTTCCAGTTACCAAGTAGGTCTGAAAAATTTGGAATATTTTATAGAAATTAATTGCCAAGGTTTCAAAGAGATTTTTAAGTTGATGGAAAGTGATGTTGGAATTCCCCTGCTTTCCTGTATACTATGGGGCTGTGGAGAAAGGTCTACTGCACTTCAGCTAAGCCTGAATAACAAGGAAGGGCTGCTGCTGAGAAGTATCTCATGTGAGGTTTCCTTCGGGATATGATGCCAAGGCCATATTGGGATGGTGTTGCACATCCTAGATGTCACAGGACTCTTAGAGTGTCAGTGATGCTTTGTTGAAGCCATTTTCCCCAGACCAAGTGTCACCACCTCCCTTATCCTCATCTCTCCAGGCATGCCCTACTCTCCCAGTAGCTGCAGAATCAGACAAAGGCCTCTCAGAAAATAAAGGCTATTTCATCCCCAGGGAGCCAGCTGAGACTCATGGAACTGTGTTTTTACCTGTTTCAGGAGTCAGGATGGCCTAAGAAACAGATGAGTGCTGGGAGGCACTTGGCCAAAGCTTGGGACCCTCCACAGGCAGACCCAAGCATTCCAGCCCTGAACACATATCCTCAGATTACCGGGGGCTGAGGCCGAACCAGCACCTGGCACCACCACACAGACATGACACTATAGGTACTGGGACAGTCTGGACACATGCCTAGGATCAGGAGAATTACATACACATTGCACTAGCATATACCAAGAATATATACACATTTCACACACAGATCCATGGACACATGCAAACATGCATGTGCATGCATGCATACACAGTTCCATAGATGCCCTGAAAAATGCAGGTGCAAACACCGCATACACAGGAACATGAGGCCATGCATGTGTGCACACGCAGACATCAGGTACATGTGCATACTCAGTGCCTCTGATCGGTTCACAAGGGCTCTGCTCCACATGCGTGTGCACACATTCCTGATGGGGTAGGGGCAGAGGCCAAAGGCAGCTGACAGAGGAGATGCTGGGGAGCTTTCTGGCAGAGCAGGGCTGTGGCACTCTGAGCAGGACAAGGCTCCAGAGGAGAGGACAGCACAGTGAGGGGATGCGCAGGGACTGCCCAGAGAGAGGAATCCAATGATGTCAACCCATTTCTCCAGAGGGCAGCTTTAGGAGGAAGAGAAGGGAAACCCCACAGTGCAGTCCACCTGCCTGGAAACCAGCCCCGTAGGGCTGTTGGAGGAAGTTGGATGGGAGGGAAAGAGGAAGACAGGAAGACATGGCACGTCCACATGCAGGGAAGCCCTCAGGTGACCAGGCAAAGATCGCAGGTCTGGGAGCAGCTGGGCCCCTTCCTGTTACTGCAGCCACATACAACGCCACCAAAGTGCCCCAGGCAAGCACCACTTGCCTGTGCTGGACCCATCTGGCACTTGAGCTGAGTCCTCTGCCACCACTGACTCAGTCCTGGCTCAAAAATTCTGGCTCAAAAAGCCTGTCCATCCCAGTACTCAGCAGAAGCTTCTAAAAGGGAATGGGTATGGCATAATCCAGGCAACAGCTCCACAGCCCACATCATTACATGTATGTGGGAGGTTTTCCATTCATCACAAACACCCAGAAAAGTATCACTTCTGTGGAGGCTACCTCTGGTCCTGGGGCAGTGCAAGGCCACCAGAAAAGCCAATTGTGCTCCTTGACCCCCTCATCTCCTTCTTCTTGGGAACCTAGTGTGTCTGAAGCCCTTTCACATGTACTTTTCAACTAATGCCAATACCTGTTATGATGGGTCCTGGCGATGGTGGTCATGAGAGAGCGACTGGGAAAGGTGTGACTCAGACCATGTGGGACCTGGATGAGATGGATTGTCATCTAAGAGAGATGCAGGAGCCTTGTTGGTCCTGGCCACTCTTTTTGGATCATGTCTTGATGAAGACATTTTACTCCCCACATGTCACTGTGCTCTGCTTCCTCTCTGCCCTCTCTCCCAGCTGCACCTCCTGCCCCCTGACATGTTCTGCTACGACCAGTGCCTGCCATGCTAGCCCAATCCCGCTGGCCAGCAGCTGCAATGAGTCCTGTGTCAGGCAGTGACAGAACTCCATTGTCATCATCCAGTGCTCTCCTTTGACCGTGGCTCTGCCTGGCTCCATCCTCAGTTCTTACCCACAGAACACCATTGTGGGATCCTCCATCTCCACTGCTGATTGAAGCATCCTCAGCTGTAACAGAGTCCCCATCACCTTTGGGTGCCGTGACCTTTCTGGCATTTCCAACCACTACTATGGCAGATAGTGCCCCCCCACTAAAGGTACTGGTGACACACCACACGAGGACCCCTGGGAACCCAGAAGGTGATGACAGACTGAGGACAGAACTTCTGGCCCATGATGTCTGAGAGGCTGAGCATCCAGTGTCCCCTCTCAAAAGGAAGGGAGATGGAGCTCTCTGAAAATATGGCCAAAGCCTATCTTCCATGTCTTTTACTCTCTCCACTATCTCCCCACTCTTCTGTTCTTCTGGGCCATAATGCCACCCATACCCATTTTGGGGGACCTGCTGGCCCCTCTCCCTCTGTAGGGAGGCAGATGGATGTCCTGTGGGATCTCTGCAATGGGTGATGGGCACAGATTTCTGGCACCTCCTGGTTCTGTTTGCACTGACAGCCTACTCTAGAAGTGACCCCATCTCCCTTGTCAGTCATTAACATTTTCTGCATCCAACCCTTTGCCTCCACATGAGCCTTTTCATGGTGGTCTCATGTTACCAAGGAAGAAAGGCATTGCATTTCTTCATATTCTTATTATTATCTTATTCATATTCTTCATTTCTTTCTTCATATCCCCATTGGCAGGGGATATGGTGAGCATGGGAGAGGACCTTTCATCCTTCCCAGAGTAATATGACAGTAAGGCAGATGAAAATGAGGCTCTTTCAGGCACTGCCCCTTGGAGATACAGTTGTGGACAAAGGCACAGAGAACTGTTTAAAGTACAAGAAAACAACGGATTATCTCCTATGCTTCTCCCCACTCAGGGATCCCCTGCTCCTTGTGGGCAGGGGGAATCTGAATCTTGCTGAAGTTATGTGCCAGCACCGTTATGTTCTCTTGACATACCCACTGAGGGAAGGTCTGTTCTACCAAAGCTCTGGGGAGAAGTCAGAGGACAAAGTAGCTTTTTGCATGGAACTTCCAGGCTCAGGTGAGTCTCTGTACTGTTTCTTCCAGCCCTTGGTATGGACAAGAGCCCATAGATCTGAATGGACCATGAGCTTTTTGAACAGAAAATGGCAAAAGCTGCCTTGTGCAGAGGTGCATGGGGAGAAGATTTCCAGGGCAGAGGCTCTTTCTGCACCTTCTCCTTAGTCTTAAGCCACTGACTTTATAGTGAGGCACTATGCCTGTCCCTGTGGGGGGAGTTTCTGCAGCAGTTGTTCATGGAGGCATTTCCCTTGAGGAGCCTCTTCTGTGCTAAGGGAAGAAAGGACACACAAACCCTTGGAGAAGAGAGCAGCACTCCAGGCACGGTTGGTTCCAGGGAGACTGAGCAGGTACAGGACATATGGTACCAAGACTGCCAGTCTATAATCCCAGGCAAGAACAGGAGGGAAGGCACTGTTAATACAGAGGTGTTTAATGTCCCCAGAGACTCCTCGGGGCTTTGATTCAAGGGGGTTGATTAGACCCCTGCTGAGACAAGCCTGACGGTCATCCTGACTTCACTTAGAGCACAGAGGAAAGAGGGCCCATTGATACCCCCTGCTGGTAGCTGCCTGGGCTGAGCTTTTCTTTCTCTGGGTTGCTTTGCTTCTTGCTCTTTTGATGTCTGAGGACACCAAAACACTACATTCAGCATGGTTTGTGAGATGGAGGAAGCTTCATCAGCACAGCCATTTTTCTTCTGCCCAGTCTAAGCTTTTGCAGCCTGCAGGATGCCCAGCTTGACCCAAACATGCAATACCCTACTGCCATGGGAGCTGGTCGCTATGACACTTCTCCCTGTGCAGCAGATGTGGATGATAGATTTCCTCAGCTGCCCTGAAGAGACAGCAATGACCCCACCGGGTTGTAAGTCTTTATGTCTTTCTCTGCTTGCTTATTGTGATGAACATGGAGTGCTTTTGGGCCTTTGGCAATCAGGGTTGCTCTATGTGTTTTGTTCTGTCCCTCAGGCATAGGCTTTGCACACGGGCTGGCTGAAGGTCTGGAGATAACCTGGTGGCTGGGATGCAAATCTAGTTCATTCACTGACTCATTAAAGAGAGAGAAGAACCCTGTAAATCCCTGTTAGAACTTCTAGCTGTCTCTAGGCTGGACTGTTGACGAAGGCTTGAAGCAAGCTGCTTAGTCATGGGCTGGCAGGAATTTGCTGAGAGCAAGCCCCTGCAGGGAGTCCTGATTCCAAGCACGATCTGGCAGCCCTGGAAGAGGAAAAAAAATGCCTGCTGTGGATCAGGTCAGCCAGTCAGGGTCAGCCCTCTCTGCACAGTTTTGCTCCTTCTCAGGAAAGACATTCCTGTGTTTCTTCTTTTGCCTTTGTTGAGGGTAACTTCAGGATGTCTGCAAGTTCTCCAGTGCTCAGCTGTACTTCAAGGATGCTCAGGACCAGTTCCATAGCTGGCAGACATTTTTCCTGTCAGTACTTAACTGCCATCTGATGTCAGCACTTTCTCATTACAGACAGGTTACATCTGTAACAGCTCCCATCAGCAGGGTGCCTTGTTCTTGCTTGATTACAGCACTGTTTTCTTAGGATTCCACGTATGGCTCTGCTTGGTACAGCTTCATCATGTCCAGAAGGAATCAACCATGCAGGCAAGAGGGAGGATCCAAAGTGTGCTGGGGTAAACTATTTGTCTTTCCTGGTGTAAGAGGAATGAAATCAGCTGCAGCTGCAAGGAAAAGTAACCAGTTTAACCCTGGTGAAGTTCTTGCCCTGCCACGGCTGAGATGTGAGGTAGACCATGGGAAAGAGTTCCAGGCAGAGCTCTGACAAACATTTCTGGTTTGTTGGGATGGCCATTGCCCTGGAATGGCTGTCCTGTGTTGCAACTCAATACAGGACTGGTAATTCCTGGGGACATAGGTTTCTTAATTGCCCTACTCTTTGTTGCTTGCTTTGAAAGTCAAACCACACTGTTAGAGGTAATTTAACCATTAGCTGAAGATCTTGTATTCTTTGCAAGCAGAGAAAACTGTGGGTGGGTGCTGCTGCTGTGTTTGCACCAGGGAGCTGAGCTTCAGTGAAACACCCACTAAGCTGAGCATCTGTCTGGCACAAGGGGGATCACTGGGCTGAACTTTTCTTTCTGGGTTGCTTTGCTTCTTGCTCTTGCAAGCAAACAGAAGAGCTTCCTTGAGTCTGAGGACATCAAAACACCACATTAAGTATGGTTTGTAAGACAGTGGAGGCTTCATCAGCACAGCCATGTTTCTCCTGCCTGGTCTCAGCATTTGCAGCCTGCAGGACACCTGGCTTGTCTCAGACATGCAATCCCCTACTACCATGGAAGCTGGTCACTACGATACTGCTCCCTGTGCAGCAGATGTGGATGACAGATTTCGCCAGCTCTCTTGAAGAGACAGCAATGACCCCAGCATGTTGTAGGTCTTTATTAATATCTTGATATGATTGCTTACTGTGAAGAACATGGAGAGCTCTTGAGCATTTGGCAATCAGGGATGTTCTATGTGTTTTGTTCAATCCCTCAGGCACAGGCCTTGCACATGGGCTGGCTGAAGGTCTGGAGATAACTTGGTGGCTGGGATGCAAAACCAGGTCATTTACTGACTCATTAAAGAGAGAGAAGAACCATGCAAATCTCTGACAGAACTTCTTCTAGGGGTCTCTGGGCTGGGATAGCTAGGGCTTGAAGCAAGCTACTTATTCATGGGCTGGCAGGAATTTATTCAGCCTGGGGCTGAGGGGCTGAGCGCAACCACTGGGTAAGTCCTGGTTGCCAGAAGACTGCTTTACTCTGGGAGCCCAGGAAGGGAGAAAAACTGAGGTCCAGGTCATCCAGTCAGGGTCAGCCCTCTCTCCACAGCCACAGACACCAGCCACTTTGGGAAAGGGGATCTGGCTGGCAGATCTTGGGGTGAACAGGGGAAGTAGTGCTGCCAGGGGAGAACTGAGGGCCCCATCCCAAAGCTCTGCCTTGCACAGACATATCCCCTCCCTCAACGGTGTTGTTGCTCAGCCAAGGCAGCTCCCTGCACGAGGGTGTCACTCACAGCACAGAGGTACAAGGCACTGTCAGAGAGCTCGACTTCCTTCAGCCGCAGAACGCTGGATTTCTCTGAAGTGTTCAGCTCCATAGTAAAACGGCCGCTCTGCTTGGTGCCTGCTATTGCTTGATTTGAAATCAGGTGAGGGCCTTGGCCCTTTTTCTGCTGGTACCAGAGCAAACTATAAAAGTTGGAGCTCTGGTACATGCAATTGGTCTGGAAGGTGTTTCTCTGCTCCACAGTGACTTGTCCTTCTTCCTGGGTGACAGACACCTGTCCCATGGTTTCTGGAAGAAACAGAAGGTCAATAGCTCTGCAGGGAAGCCTCCAGGCCACCAAACAGGAGTTGATTCAGACCTGTGGGGGATAAGGCTCCTGTCCTTTGCTGGGCAGAAAGATCCCAAGGCCTGGGCACAGCAAGGTGGTTTGGGGGCAGAGCTCAGAGCTCCCTGGACAGAGCAGACCCTGAGGAGAGCTGTGCTATGTGGCTGCTCCTCCTGCCTGTTCTCCTTCTGCCCAGAGGACCAGGGCACTGTCTGTCACCCACATACACAACACCCTCCAGCAGGTTGAGGGGCCTATGCAGCTTCTGGGAAAAGGTTCAACCTGCTTCCTCATCCCAGTCATCCCTGGGGGCTCCAAGGCCCATCAGTACACACAAAGCTGAGGTGAGTGGTGGCAGGAGGGAGCCCTGGCTGTGCTGACAAGCAGGAGGACATTGGAGGACATGGCAGGAAGACATGAGGCAGAAGACAGACTGGACACCCTGGTAATGTTCAAGAGAGAGGAGCTTAATTGTCCCTGTATCCACTTGGACAGGATCTTGCTTCTTTCCATAGGAAAGGGAGAAATGTGGGACTGCAGAGACTGCTGCAATCTCCTCTGGTTATAGTAGGTGGAATAGAGGAGAAAGGCAGAGAGAAATGGACTGAAAGGATGAGAAAAACAGGAGATGGGATTCAGGTCTCTCCTCTCTGTCTTTTCATTTCCAAGAATAACAGCATCTTGAAAGAAGTGGTGCAGAGTCAAAAATGGGAGGCAAACAGCATTTCCCTGTGAATCAAGATATGTTCCCCACATAAACGAGGTAATGCTGTTGAGAGCTTCCTGGGGAAAGAAGATTTATGCCTTGATTAAAAGCCAGCACTTACCTAGCAGTTGCCCCAGGAAAGCAGTGAGGATGAGATACCCACGCTGCATGCTGAGACCGACCTTCCTGTTTGCTGCGGGAGAAAGAGAGTCAGAAAACCACCTCCCAGCTGCGTGAGAACAGAGCTGCTGGAAATGACTCTGCTGGGGGAACAAGGGAAGATGCAGCAATGAGAAGTGATTTGTTCTGACTGTGCCCAAAATGCTCCTTGGAGTTTCTCCCTATTCCAGCAGGAGCAACCATTGAGGATTTTCACAATGAGTAGCCCTGGGAGCGGGGGGGGGGGGGGCACATCAGGGAAAGGGGCTGCTCTCATCTCCTTTCCTAATGGGGTCCTCACCTCCCCAGCTACAACTGCCTTCTCTTCTGCACACGCCCTGTTTGGCAACGGCAGATGTCAGGGGAGTTTTTCCCACTGAGCTTGTGGCATCTACCACTGGCATCCTCAGCGCCATGGGGATGTTCCTATTTCCCCTGAGAAAAGAGGACACCCCAGGTTCTCTCCCACATCCCCAGAAAGAAGGGAGGAACCATGCTGTGCAGCAGCCCAATGTCTCTGTCTGTGTCCTGTTCTGGCAGGATAACCTAGCTTTTGCAAGAGGAACCTGGCTCTAATGGGGTGTGAGGTACTAAAAACCCAGAGGGGACAAGGACAACCAATTCTGTAGGGGTGGGCAGTCAGCAGGGAAAAGGATATGGGATCAGTGGGTCTCGTGCACTCACTCTGATAGGCCACAGGGGGCACCCACCCAGGGCTATATCCGTGGCAGTCTTGGCTTCCCTGATGCTTGGGCTCCCTCTATCACCACCACTAACACCTTGTCAGGCTTGGCAACTATTGGGACCATTGCGCTGTCTTCCCCCACACCTCAGCACATCGTGAAGGTGGAGGACTCAGACACCCACAGGAATGACACTCCAAACCCTGCAGACCCCAACTTTTCCTTTCAAACCCTCCAGGCGGTGTGAATATTCTTTCTCCAAAAAATGATGTACTGCATAGAGCAATGAATCCACTTTCCTGCCTGTTGTGGCTCAAAACAGAAGGAGATTGTTCATGGATAAGTTTGGGATCTGCATGGTAGCTCGCCTGAGTAGTCACAGAGCTCTGCTGTTCTGTAGAGTGGGGCTCTGTACAGGGGCTCTGGCCTTGTCCCGTTCTGGTGGTATAACCTAGCATTTGCAAAAGAAACCCAGCTCCAGTGGGGTGTGGGATGCCACAAGCCCAGAAGGGACAAGGACAACCTCTTCCATAGGGCAAGGGGTGGGGAGTCAGCAGGGAAAAGGATGTGTGATCAGTGGGTCACCTCCACACATTCTGATGTGCCACAGGAGGCACCCACTTGTGGTGGTTTTACTCAGGTGGGCAAACGAGCTCCAGTACAACCACTCTCTCACTCCTGCTCTTCAAAGGGAAAGGGGGAAAAATACAATGAAAAGGGCTCAAGGGTTGAGATAAGGACAGGGATATCACTCAATAATTGTCATGACAGCCAAAACAGTCTCAGCATATGGGGATTATAGAAATTTATTGTCTATTGCTAACAAGCTAGAGATGTGAGAAACAAATAAAACAAAAATGCCTTCCCCCCATCCACCCTCATCTGCCTCCTCCCCCTGAGCAAGGCAGGGGAAAGGGGAAATAGGGGCTGTGGTCAGTCAATAACACTTTCACCTCTGCCACTCCTTCATGGTCACTCTATTCTTTTGCTCCAAAATGGGGTCCCACCAATACGATGCAGTCCTTCCTGAACTGATCCTGCGTGGGCTTCCCACAGGCAGCAGCTCTTCAAGAACCTCTCCAATATGAGTCTGTACCACAAGGTTCCATCCATAGGAGCTCACTGCACCAACATTGCTCCCCCATCAGCAGCAGCTCCTGCCAAATCACCTTCTCCTGTTTGAGCTCCTCTCCACAGGCAACAGGTCCGGCCTGGAGTCTACTCCAGCGGGGGTTCTCCACAGGCCACAGCCTCCTTAGGTCAGATCCACCTGCTCCACTGTGGTCTCCTCCCTGGGCTACAGTGTGGAAACCTGCTCCACCATGGTGCACCATGGGCTGCAGGCAAACAACCTGCTCCACCATGGTCCTCCCCACAGGCTGCAGGGGATATTCAGCTCTGGCACATGGAGCACCTACTGCCCTCCTTCTTCACTGACCTTGGTGTCTGCAGGGCCATTTTGCACTCCTCACTCTNTTTTCCCTTCTATTTTTTACATCTGCCAAGCCATCACTTATTGGCTTGGCTTGGCTTTGCTTTGGGCAGTGGCTGGTCACTTTGGAGCAGGCTGAACCTGGCCCTTATCTAACATGGGGCAGCTTCGGGACTCTTCTAACAAGCCATCCGTGCAGCACTCTGCTACCAAAACCTTGCCACACAAACCCCCCTACACTACCCAAGGCCACAGCCCTGACAGTCTTTGCTTCCCTGATGCTTTGGCCCCATCTATCACCGTCCCTAAAACCTTGTCTGGCTTGGCTGCACCCAACTCCATCTTGATGTCTTCCCCCACACCTCCCTCAGCACGTTGTGAAAGTGGAGGACTCAAATACACAAAGGAATGGCATGCTGAGCCCTGAAGACCCTGCTTGTTCTTTTCAAACCCTCCAAGCAGTGTCAACATTCTCTCTGTTTCCAAAATATGTACTGCACAGAGCAGTGAATCAACTTTCCTGCCTGTTGTGGCTCGAAACAGAAGATTGTTCATGGAGAAGTTTGGGATCTGCATGGCAGCTCACCTGAGTAGGCACAGAGCTCTGCTGTGCTGTACAGAGCTGTGCTATGCATATCCTTTGGAATGTGGCAAGGAGCTTGTGGCTAGTCTGTAGGAGTGAAGCAGGATGTTGTCATATAAATGGACTTCGCCTCAACAGCAGCATTAATGAATAGAGTTGTTCATTTCTAAGAAAAATCCCAGAAGAGCTCCGAAGATGACAACGCCAATGAATCTCAGCATGAACAGGATGTGCAGTGTGTGCCTTTGTGGGAAACCACTGGGTACCCTGACTTGTGCAATTCTGAAATAAACAGTCTCTTGACTTTTTGTGTAGTTTGGCTCATTGCAGACCAGGTAACAAATCTGGACATTTTACCTGGTTGTTTCCCCTCCCAACTTCTTCTGCACCTCCAGTCTTGTTGGGATGGTGGCATGAGAAATTGAAAAGCCCTTGACTGAATGTAAGCAGTGCTCTCCAGAAACTAAAACATCTGTATCTTTGGCAACTAATTCCCTTTTCAACCTTCTGTTTTCTTCCTCTAAACTTCCAGCCCATTCCTTCTTAATTTTCCACACTGCAGCTGACAACCAACACCTTCCTTCCTTTTCCCTTTCCTTACCTTACAAATCTTGCTATGTAGTTAGTTAATTCCCTGCAGCATTTGGATGGTGGCTTATTGACCTTAGCCTTTCCTGCTTTGGATATTGCCATCCATTTCCAAGAAAATACTTCCACAGTGTGACCCATTTGTCAAGGGAAGCATTCATTATTCTAATACAATGATCCTGCTGACTACTCACAATTCTGTCACCCAACACTACAGAACACAGGCAGGTTCTTTCTACAGTTTCTAGTGTTTATCACAGAGTAGAGTTGCACTACATTTTTAGGAGGCTCAGTTACAAAAGATTTAGTCACCAGGACAGACCCTCTGCAGATCACCTATCACCATGTGATAAACTCACAGCCTGGAAACAGGCTTTACATAAATGAACACTAGTCGCTCACTCAGTCCTCAGAGGAAAAAGACAATGGTGGATACATCCCTGACCAGCAGGAATCACAGGCTTTGCCTTCCAACAACAGTCCTGCACTAAGTCCCACTTAGGAATTGCTGCTGCCTGATTTTATAGACAGGGCTTGCTGTGCTGTTATTCTTCCCTACTCCCAAACACGTGTCACCATCTCCTGCAAACCCAGAACCTGGGTATTGATAACCCTGATGGGTTTAATCCCCCATTCAATAGCTGCTCCCCACACCCTCGTGGTGACTCAGCACTGAGGGCTTGATAACACCAATGCCCTTTCTCACCTCAACAATGGCTGTCTCCACACACTGGGGCCAGTGAAGAGGAGAGACAAGGAGGCAGGGGTGCACATTAACAGCCTCCTTCCACATGATGGATATTTGCCTTATTGTTGGTTATGCTAACCACACTGCCAGGCACCAGGAGCAGGGGCTCCCACTCACACCTGGCTCACCACAAGCCCCAGGTGTCCTTGCTGGGCAGGCTCAGCTCAGAGCTCCATGCAAACTGTGATGAGAGGGAACTGCACCTCACAGCACCCACACCTTCCTGTATGAAGCTGCAAGCTGAGGGCACCAGTGTGGGCTCAGTGCACACAGGTAGACAGCGCTGTCCTGGAGCTTGGCATCTCGCACGTGGAGAAGCACCTGGGAGTTCTCCATGGAGAGCACAGAGGAGATCCTCCCAGAATGCACATGAGGCTTGAACTTGCTCACCTGCAGCAAGAACTGAGGGGACTGGGTCAGGCGCTGCTGGTACCAGAAGATGTTGGGAAGAGAGCTGCTGGTGGAGAAATTGCAGTGCAGAGTTGCATTGTGTCCCACCTGGATGGCAGTTTCTTGGGCAAACTGTAACACAGAGTCCTGTGCATGACCTGCAATGCCAGAACAGCATCTCAGCACTGCTTGAAGATGTCTCTTCTCTCCCTCTCTCCTGTGTCTATCATTTCACCAACTTGCTCACTGTCTCCACTCTCCATCTCCCTTTTCATGGGATGTGAAATGCTGAGCTAAGTACACATGCACTCTTCTTTCTGCAGATGCTATTCCCATACCCAAGTCTGTCAGCTTACCTACTTGTTAGCAGTATCTCACCAGGCTTTGAGTCTATCTGCTCTCTTTCTCCCTCAGCTCTATTAACAGTTTGTCTCTCTTCCTGCATGCAGCACAAGAGATGAGCCATTCCTTCCGTACCCTATGTCATTATTTTTTACTGCAACATTTACTCCATACTTCACACAATGTGATGTGTCCTTGCTTTGTCTTCATGTAGCATCTCAGTTCTTTACTGAACTTAGCTTTCTTTCCAGGTCTACCAAGGATTACATTCATGCTGATGGCACATCCAGGCACATCTAGTCTCATTTAGGAGGGCACAAGCTCCTATCTACCATTCTGTTCTGTTCCCTAGCAGCAACCTCTCTTTCACCATCCATACCTATGAACAATGCATATAAGATTGCTAGGCATGTGCAAAGCAAACATGCAGAAGCTCATTCATTCTTGTATACTCATTGCTCCTGACATGTCCCAGACTGTCTCCTGTACTGGTCTTCAGCCTCTGCTCTCCCTACAGAAAGCACTTCCACTTCTTCCAGGGAGGCAGGACTCCAATTTCTCCCCTCCAGAAATGATGGGATGCCATCTTCCCCCTAGCTTGCCCTCCTGAATGTCATATCTCACCAAAGTCTGACAGTGCCAACAAGGCTGCCAGAAAAAGCAGGACCATGTCACACTCTCGCCTTCACAGCATGCCCACGTAGTGTCCAGAAAGAGGGAGCTCAAGCTTGTGAATTCAGTTCTCCCTCTGCCAGCTCAAAGCAGCTTCTGAACCTCAGCAAAGAGGGTGGAGCAAAGCTCTCCCCCTGCTGCTCCTTGGGGCTCACCTCTGCCCCAGCAAGGCTCTCAAGAGAGGGATGGACTAGTGCTTAAAGCAGTCAGAAAGGAATCCACCCAATCTTTGCTGTGCCCCAGGTTCTCTATGGCTGGGCACAGGTTGTTCAGCACTGCGAGTTTCACACTTGCACAGTCAGCTGAAAGCTTCTGAAGACCAGTTTTTTTCACTCGGTCAGTGGTAAGGCAAAAGGACACCAACATGGCCGCTATGTGTTTCCCTCTCTTTGCCCTTGCCCTTCCTTGAATGGGGCAGCCCCAGCAAGGGGCAAGTGTCCCCAGTGGCCTCCCACTGCCATCCAGAACCCAGACAGATACAGAGGCCTGCATCCACCTCTGCTGTCAATGGAGAAGAGATTTCTTCTGCTGCCCTTGTCCTCTTCTTCCCTAGGGGCTGTCTGGATGGAGCTAGGACCAGGCACAGGCAAAGGTGCCTAGACCCAGGTGCCCTACTTTCTCTGCCAGTCTGGTTATCCCTCACCTCTTCCCTGGGCAAGGGGGAAGGCTCTGCAAGGAAACATCTCCATTGACAGTGCCTGCTGCAAAGCCCCCTCCCCCAGGGAGAGCCACACTTTCTTACGCTGGCAGAGAAGGATGCCCCACCACGGCCCTCTGCTCAGCAGTCAGCACCTCTGCACACACAGACAAGAGTGAATCCTGCACCAAGGGCAGACCTTCAACAGCGCTGACTAGTGCAGCAAACTCCTCAACGACTCAGTCCTTTTTTCAAAATCCAGGACTCTAAAAGCTGTCATTAGAGTGTCCAGTGTCCAGTGCAGATATTTGTTGTATTGCCAGGACGTCATCTCAGCGCTAAAGGTACTGAATTTGGGCTTGGGACAAAGCCTGTACAACAACCTCTTAAAACACAACTACAGAGGATGGAGGAAACCAAACCTGACTGCTGTGATGCTCCCTCGGGCCCATGCTGTTTAACTCCAGGCCCTGCAAGGGGACTTCCAAGCACCGGCAGCGCCCCCACGCGTCCTGGCTGTGGCTGTGCCCCCGCCTCGCCCACACCCCACCTGCCCGGCCCCACGCACTGCGGGACACCCCCTGACCCCCCCAGCTCCGCAGGCCGTTGGCTGCCTTTGCTGCAAGGGCGTGCTGCTGGCTCGTGTCCGGCTGAGTGCCTCCAACACCCCACAGCCTTTCCTGCAGGTCTGTTTCCTTGCCAGCCGGCCCCCACACTGCATTATTCCTGGGGTGCTTCCTGCCCAAGAGGAAAACCCTTTTCTTTGCTCCTTTGCATCATCATGCAGTTCCGGTCAGCCCCTTTCTCTAGCCTGCCCATGTTCTCTGAAGCCAAAGAACCAGCCCCACAGAGACCAGCCCTGCAGAGAGGGATCTGTTTGTTGTTGTTGTTGTTGTTGTTGTTGATAGCAAGCTGAATATGAACCATCAGTGTGCCCTGGCAGCCAGAAGGGCCAACTGTATCCTGGGTTGCATCAAGCACAGCACTGCTAGTTGGTTGAGGGAAGTGATTGTCCAGCTCTACTCTGCGCTGGTGCGGCCCCACCTCGAGTAGTATGTGCAGTTCTGGGCACCACAGTACAAAAAGTATGTGAAACTATTGGAGAGTGTCCAAAAAAGGGACACTTGAATGGTGAAGGACCTAGAGGGGAAGACTTACAAGGAGCAGCTGAGGTCACTTGGCCTATTCAGCCTGGAAAAGAGGAGGCTGAGGGGAGACCTCATCGCAGCCTACAGGTTCCTCATGAGGGGGAGTGGAGGGGCAGGCGCCGATCTATTCTCTCTGGTGACCAGCAATAGGACCTGAAGGAATGGAGTCAAGCTGTGACAGGGGAGGTTCAGGTTGGATATCAGGAAGAGGTTCTTCACCGAGAGAACTAGAACTTGCGCACTGGAACAGGCTCCCCAGGGATGTAGTCACAGCACCAAGCCTGTCAGAGTTTAAGAAGCATTTGGACTGTGCTCTTAGTCATATGGTCTGAAGTTTTGGGTAGACCTGTGTGGAGCCCGGAGTTGGACTTGATGATCCTTATGGTTCTCTTCCAACTCAGGATATTTTATGATTCTATAAGCCCAGTTGTGACCTACACTGTTACTACCTGTGTGCCCTGGTTGGGGGCCATGCACTAACTGGCCGTGGGTGCCCTCTTCCAAATGGTTGTGGCCTTACTGAAAGCATTCAACAGGACTGGATGTCTCTGGCATTGCCAGCTGCTTTCTGGCATTGCCAGCTGCTACTCAGGCAAAAGGTGCCCTCCATACCAAAGCTGCTGGCCCAGGACCCATGGGAAGGGCTCACAGGAACATGGTGCTCTATGGAAAGCCACACTAAGGCACTCCAAATATTGTTACCCTGAATTAAACCAAAGATCCAAACTGTCCCGATATAGTCCTTTTTGGGGCCTGACATTGACAATAACAGAGGGTGATCGTTGCAATGTGAGGAAAAGTAGCGCTCAGGAGAGAGGAGTTGAGTTTCAGTGCCTCTTCCCTTGTGTCCTGGTTTCAGCTAGGATAGAGTTAATTTTCCTCCCAGTAGCTGGTAGTGCACTGTGTTTGGGATTTAGGGTAAGAATAATGTGGATACCATGCTGATGTTTTAATTGTTTCAGAGCAGTGCTTACACTAAGCCAAGGACTTTCCAGCTTCTTACACTGTCCTGTCAGTGGGCAGGCTGGGGGTACAGCAGGAGCTGGGAGGGGACAGCACCAGGACAGCTGACCTTAACTGGCTAAATGGATATTCTGTACCACAGGACATCATACTGAGCAATTAATATGTGGTGGCTGGCCAGGGAGCA
>JADZGK010000513.1:0-22104 GCA_018104995.1 Cairina moschata | reverse complement strand
CCATGGGCTACAGCTCTGGCCCAGAATCTACTCTGGTGGGGTTCCTCCACAGGCTGCAGCTTTCTTCAGTGCAGGTCCACCTGCTCCACCATGGTCTCCTTCATGGCCATTTCTCTAAGGAGGGAGTTGGTGCAAGGGATCTACAAGGTGCAACTGCAGACTTCTGTGGAGAAGTCTGATGTCAGGAGAAGTGATGCAAATCCTGGTGGGGCAATGACAGAAATAGTGGGGTTGGAAGGTGAGGAGCAAAGTTGTCCATAAAGGGTCAGACTTCTACCTGTCCAGACCTCCTTAAGAGACACTCAGGGCTTGCTGTGTCTTAATAAACCCCTAGGTACAGCTTCTGCAAAGTCCAAAAACTTCAGCTCCTGAAAGGAGACTGATGAGTTAACTAGAGGTCATGATTACAGGTTGGCCAAGGCACTTTGGAGGTGGCTCTGAGGCTGAGAGAATGCTGGCTTTGGTTCATCAAGCACAAAGACCAAACCCTGATGCCAGCTCTGGGCAGAGAGGTCCTGTCCCTCATGTGAGGCTCCGGGCTCTTCCTCAGGCAGTGGGATGTGGGGGATGCAGTGCCAAGTGAAAGACAATGGTGTGATACCTAGCCTCTGTCAGGAGGTGCAAAGAGGTGACGAGCCCCCATTGCTAATAGGACATGTCTCCTCCTAGGCCTTGGTGGCAGAGAAACCTCCAACAGCCAAGGGGACAAGACCTTGGTTTTCCAGGCTAAGTCTACTCTTGCCAGTGTCCTTGTCCATCTCCACCACTGGCTGCCCTATGATGTCCCACACCCATCCCAGTTTCCATGCAGGCTGGAAACATGCATCTTGTTTTCCTTCCTTGCTCTCAGCTTAGCATTTCTGTGCCTTCACTGATGATTCATGTACCCTCTCCAGCTGTGCCCTGAAACACAAAGCTATGGACGGAGAACAGATTCCCTCCAGGTGACCTCTGACACAAAAACATTAGCCTTTCAGCAATATATCTTCCCTCTCATGCCCTGTCTCCATCATCCAACCCTCAATTTCTAGCAAGTTTTCTCTCACTGTGATCAGGGTAAGTTTTCTGTGACGAAGGGAAGTTCCAACATCTCAGAAACCATCCTTCACACAGGCATCCCAACCTATCAGCTTTCCTCTGGCCAGTCAACTGACCAGACAAAAGGTGATCTTCCAAGCAATATAGCCTTCCTGCAGACCTTTCAGCTCCTCAGATAGACACAACCAAGCCACATACCTGCTCCCAGTCCCTTGCCCAGCCATGCTCCTGCTGATGGCCTATCAGCTCCAGAGGCAGAAGTCACCCCAGAGTCACCTCCACAGCCAGACACTTCACTTTCATTATTAAAGTCCAGGAATGAGGGATCTGAGGATTAGGTGTTCAGGTTAAGGTCTAGGGATTCAAGTTTGCCTTCCAAGTTAGGGATTGGGCAGAGGCTTAGGGGGAGGCTTTGGTGTTCTGCTTTCGGAACCCATTCAGTGTTTAGGTTATGGGCTGGATTTTCAGTTATGGTTTAATTTTTCTGCCTGGGTGATGGCTAGGGCTAAGACAATTTAATGCTAGGAATTAAGGTCTGTGGATTATGGTGAACAATGGGGTAAAAAATGGTAAGTGGTTATGTCTGAGTGGTTATGGGCTTTGTCTTCAGGGTAAGGTTCAAGGTTGGTGATTACTACAGAGGATTCATTTCAGGATGAGAGGTAGCACTTAAGGGTAGGCCTAGGATTAATGGTTACTTGTTAGAAATATGCTCAGAATCTAACATGAATTTATTCCCACTAGGTGTTACAGCAGTAACCTTACCCGAACCCCTCTCTCTTCTTCAGAATCTTTCCTTTCTCTTAGCCAAGTCCCTGTTACCTCCCCCAAATCTCCCATCTTTATTCTCCCAGCTTTTCCCTGGCCTCCCCAGAGGAGTCACCCTGTTGGGGGCAGCTTTCTGATGGCCTTTATGACCTCAGAGGCTCTGCCTCTGTTCTGTTGGCCAGGCAGGGGCAGGGACACAAGTGACCTCACAGCCAGCATCCACAGGGCTACAAGGAGCTGTTGTACTCAGGAAGCATCTTTCCAGCCTACCCAGGAACACTCGGTGCAGGGGATGCCCTGCACAATCCCTCAGGTATTCTGCCTGCCAACCAGCTCATGCTTCAGAAGTCCGGCCACACATCCAGACTCATGTTTCCACATGTAGCCTTTAGAGAACAAGAGCCCAGCCCAGCCCCTGCTCTGCCAGTCCTCCCTGACTCTTGCAGGAGGCCAACCCAGCCCAACCTCCCCAGCTCTCCACACCTTCCTGTCCTCTTCCCAGCCCAGCCCAGTAAATTCTTTTCTAAAAAGTTAGTAAGTTATTGTATTCTCCTAACTCCCTCTCTCACTTCAGTTTGTTTCAAAGTCGATTCCCCTGGAGACCCAGGGACTTGTCATGAGCTCCCTGTGCTGCTGAGCTGGGCCGGGCTCCTGGGACCTAGGTGAGCTCCTGGAAAGCGGGCAGCACTTCAGAGAGACAGCTCTGCCCAGGAGCAGCTCCTCTGCACAGCGCAGCAGGGCTGGGGGCACTGCCTGCAGGGGACAAGGGTGGCTGAGAGAAAGGAGGGAGATGTTAAAGGCAGTGTGGAGGGGGGATGCTGAGAGCTCACTGTGGGAGAAATCTTCACAGCCCTGAACAGGGTAAGTCTCTGGCTGCAGGGCAGCACAGTTGTTGTTCCTGGTGCCATCTCCAGATTTGCTGTCAAATCCCACAGCCTACGGGAGCTTTCCGGAGGACTTTTAGAGTTTCTTTGGATAAGAGGAGAATGACAAGGTGCAGAGCAGGGACTACCTGACAAAGCTGTCAGAGGGACAGGACATGAGGCTTCCTCCTTCAGGGGTCAGCTGCTGGCTGTGCAGGCAGGGTGCAGGCAGGGGTGTCCAGGGCTGTGGTGCAGAGCAGGGTCCCTGCTGTGCCCCAGGGGATGTGTGCCGGGGCAGGGCCTCTGCTGCCTGCCAAGCTCAGCACTCAGCCTGCCTGGGCAGCTGCCCAGGGCGCTGCGGGGAGAAACTGTGGGTGGAAGGAGCTCCCGCAGCAGGGAAGGGCAGGGCAGCATCCTTCTGGTGCTCAGAGGCTGCCTGGGCAGGCTGGTTACAGCTCCACAACATCTCCAGGAAATCTTTCAGGGAGATTCTTGAAATGGAAGAGAAATGCCTGCACTAGAAGTAGGGAAGACACTCTCCTGGGTCTCTACTTTCAATTTCCTGCCCTGAAGGACTTGCAGGACAGGTCAGAGCTGCTGTCTATCTGCTGAACATGAAGAGATATCCCTGGACAGTTCTCTGGGACAGGAGGTGTGTGCAGAACAAAGCTGAGCACACATCAGGTGGGATAGAGTCTGTGAGCAATGGCAGGGAGGAGATGTGGGGACAGGGAAGGAGCTGCTAGCAGGGACAGCTCCAGGCAGCAGATACCTGGGCAGGGAGGGAGAGGGAGCTGCTGCCTGAAACCCCAAGGGAGGGGGGATTCAGGCACTCCCTGCCAGGCCTGCAGTGCAGGCACCTTCTCTGCAGCAATCCCCTGCTCTCCTCTGACTCCCAGCACAGCCTCTGCCCTCAGGGGCTTTAGGGAATGAGCCACCTCCTCCTCAGGTAGACCTCCAGAACAGGAGAGGAGCCTGTGTCCTGCAGTGTGATAAATAATGTTGAGGCTAAGAATGCCTTCCCTGCAGTGTCACTTCCATAGGTGGCATGATTGGTAAGATGAAGGCTTCCCTTCATGCCCGCCTTCCTTTCTCTGTGTCAGTGGGTTGGAGCATTTTGGTATTCTTTCTTATTTCTCCACCTGTGTGTGGTCCTCCTGCTCTCTTTGTCTGGGGTACAGGGGGGAGTAATCTTCTCTTCTGACAAGGACTGCTGGGCGCTGCCCTCAGGGTGTCTTCCTGGGAACAAGGTGCCCAAGTTTCATTTTAAACTGTCAGGCATGGTGTCATTGGGTTGACAGAGCTGGAGAATAAGCAGACTCATACAGCTCAGGGAAGGGTGAATTCTCTGAGAAAAGGCATGAATTTTGAACTTTGAGAGAAGTCTGTCTAACATGTCTCTGTCTTTTCCTCCATGGACAGCCAACCATGCCCAGAGGCAGCAAATGTCCAACGTCAGTTACCCCACAGAGTTCCTCCTCCTGCCATTCGCAGACACACGTGAGCTGCAGCTCCTGCACTTCGGGCTCTTCCTGGGCATCTACCTGGCTGCCCTCCTGGGCAACGGCCTCATCCTCACCGCTGTAGCCTGCAACCACCACCTCCACACCCCCATGTACTTCTTCCTCTTCAACCTTGCTCTCCTCGACCTGGGATCCATCTCCACCACTGTCCCCAAAGCCATGGCCAACTCCCTGTGGGATACCACAACCATTTCCTATGCAGGTTGTGCTGCTCAGTTTTTTTTCTTTGTTGTCTTCGTTGCAGCAGAGTTTTATCTTCTCATCATCATGGCTTATGACCGCTACGTTGCCATCTGGAAACCCCTGCATTACGGGACAATAATGGACAGCAGAACTTGTGTCAACATGATAGCAGCTGTCTGGGGCTGTACTTTTGTCTATGCTGTGCTGCACACTGCCAATACCTTTTCCCTTCCCCTCTGCCAAGGCAATGCCCTAGACCAGTTTTTCTGTGAAATTCCCCAGATCCTCAAGCTCTCCTGCTCAGATGCCTACCTCAGAGAAGTTGGGCTTCTTGTGGGTAGTGCCTGTTTTTTTGGGGGGTGTTTTGTTTTCCTTGTGATGTCCTATGTGCAGATCTTCAGGGCTGTGCTGAGGATCCCCTCACAGCAAGGACGACACAAAGCCTTTTCCACATGCCTCCCTCACCTGGCTGTGGTCTCCCTGTTTCTTAGTACTGCCATATTTGCCTACCTGAAGACCCCATCCATCTCTTCCTCATCCCTCAACCTTTTGCTGGCAGTTCTGTACTCAGTGGTACCTCCAGCAGTGAACCCCCTCATCTACAGCATGAGGAACCAGGAGCTTAAGGATGCAGTTAGGAAACTGATTTCATGGATGTTTTTCAATACTCATAAAGATTCCTTCACTTTCCCATAATGAATCCCAGTACAACCCCTTCCAGGCTTGTGTTTGGTTGTTCTCATTATTTTTAATATTCCTTTTTGGTGGTGGTGGTGGTGTTTTTGTTTTTCTTGTTGTTCTTGTTTTTCTTGTCATTATGAATGCTTGTACTCCTTGAATTTCTACGTAAGTGTTTGGATTCCCTTCCTGAAGGTGATGTCCTTCAGGAGGGGAATCTGGAGCTGCCTGCAGAGCCCAGGGTACCTCCTGTGTTGGGTCTGTCTGAGCTGGAGTCACCATTTCCCTGCAGCAGCCCGCACAGTGCTGTGCTCTGCACTCGTAGCTGGAACAGCACTGATATCACTCCAGTGTTGTGTCTATTGCTGCGTAGTGCTGGCACAGCATCAGGGCTCCTTCCAAGCCCCCAGGAGCCAGCAGGCTGGGGGTGGGCAAGCGATGGGGAGGGGACATTGCCGGGGCAGCTGACCTAAACCAACCAAAGGGATATTCCATAACACCTGATGTCACACTCAGCAATAAAAGGGGGGGCTCTCGTGGGGGAGGGGGCTGTTCCTCCTGAAACACCACTACGCGTCTGAGGCCCTGCTTCCCAGGACATGGCCGAACACTGCTTGCTGATGGGAAGTAGAGAATAATTTTTTCTCTCTCTGTGCTTCCGCGCGGACTGATTGTTTCTTTTGTTTCTGTTTTTCCTCCCCATTCCTTTTCCCTTTAATTAAACCTTTCTCATCTCAAACCTCGAGTTCTCTGTGTTGTATTTTCTCCCCCTTCCTCTTTGAGGAGAGGGGGAGTGAGAGAGCGGTTGTGGTGGAGCTCGGCTGCCCACCTGAGTAAAACCACCACACCTCCACAGACAGCAGAGCTGGGGGTGGGCAGTGACTACAGCCCCTCTGAAAGTGAGAGATCTCCCACCATGGGCTCAGCCACAGGGAAAGAACTAAAGCCAGGTATTCACAGGGAACCTGTGACTCTGCAGTCTCAGAAGAGAGTGGCAGCCAGCGGGCAGAGGGAAGGGAATTTAGGAGCGATTCATTTCCCCCTTTGTGAAGTACCTCTGTCTGGTACAGAACCACAGCTCGTTTGTTCTGCACAGCAGTACCAACAGCTTGGGGAAAACATGTGGGAAGCATGGAGACAGCCATTCCCCACTGCCCAAGGGGAGCTGATCTTTGAAATTTGACCAGCTCCATCCTTCTGTTGGCATCAGTGTCTATACTGGCGGAACAGCAACCAAGATGGTGGATCAGCACTGGGTCATGGGTGCTGAGATTTTCAATACCTAGCTGTAGAAAGCACTGACTAACCTGATCTACCTCTGAAGCTATCACTGATCAGAAAAGATAATGGTAGTAGACACCTCAGAGGTCCCTTCTGACACAGGGGACAAGAGGCTGAACTATGGAATTAGTGTGCGTGAGCATCCTGTGTTTTGAGGCCTTTCTCATGTTTGTAATCCCTGCTCCTCAAGGTTACCTGGTGAGTGAGGTAATTCCCAAAATGAGGATCTGACCCATGGGAACCTAGAGTAAAATGGGTGCAAGAAAACTACAGAAAAGTTCTCAGAAATATTGCAGGAAGTCTGAAGTCAGGAAGTCTGTGAGTTTTTAATCGTGAAATCATAGAATCATAGAACCATAGAATATCCCGAGTTGGAAGGGACCCATAAGGATCATCAAGTCCAACTCCTGATCCTAATCAACCTTGCTTTCTACCTACATGTATATCCTCACTATTTCATCATCTTGTTTATATGGGTGTTATGAAAGTGACAGAAACTTTCCTAAGGTTAGGACAGACAACATCCTTTACTCTCCCTTCATCTACAGCTTCCACCACCTGATGACAGTGGAAGGCTGCATTCAGTGCATTTTCCTCTTTGTAAATTTCTGCTGACTGCTCCCAATCACATTCTTGTCCATCCTTTGTCAGGAAGTAGTTCCAGGACTATGGACTCCATCGCTTTCTCTGTCACATAGATTCTCCTTCTTGTCTTCCTTTAAGATCAGAATAAGACTTGCTTTCTTTTATGCCTTAGGACACTCATTCGAGGTGCATAATCTTCCAAAATCATAGAATCATGGAGTGCTTTGAGTTGCAAGGGACCTCAGAGATAACCCAGTTCCAACTACCCTGCCATGAGCAGGGACACCTCCCTCTAGATCAGGTTGCCTGCAGCCCCATCCAACCTGGCCTTGAACACTTCCAGGGATGGGACATCCACCACTTCTCTGGGCAACCTGTTCCAGTGCCTCACTACCCTCAGAGTAAAGAAATCCTTTCTTATTTCTAATTTAAACCTCCCCTCCTTCAGGTGAAAACTATTACCCTTTCTTCTATCACTGCACAACCTGGTAAAGAGTCTCCCCATGTTTCTTATAAGTCCCCTTATTGGAAGGCCCGAAGAAGGTGTCCCCCAGAGTCTTCTCTTCTCTAGGCTAAACAAGCCTGACCCTCTCAGCTTTTCTTCATGGGAAAGGTGTTCCAGCCCTCTGATCATTTCTGATCATTACTGATGTTTGGGATTGCCCTGAGCCAGGAGCAGGACTTTGCACTTGGCCTTGTTGAACTTCATGACATTTGCACAGGCCCACCTCTCAAGCCTGTTAAGTTCCCTCTGGATGGCATCCCTTCCCTCCAGTGTGTCAATGGCACCACACAGCTTGGTGTAGTCAACAGACTTGCTAACTTTCCATTGCTGGGGAAGCTGGCTCTGCAAATGACCAAGGCAGGAAGGGCTGTTTCCTGCTGTCTTGGGACCAGCTGCTAACCTGTTGGAAAGGGCAGGAGAGGACTGCAAGGACTCCTGAAGGCAAGTCTTTGGGTGACTTCCTCTGCTAGGCAAACCCCCAGGGGATGGAGTGCTGCTTTCAGAAGGAGCACTCCAGGCATGTGCCCGAGGGGCTTTCTCTAGCTCCTGGGTGGGTGTCACAAATTAGACTTTACACAACTTGAATGCAGCAGACATTTATGATTTATTTTATACCTTGAGGGTAAATAGTTTTTAAGTTTTTAAGTGCACTGAATCAACATGTAATCATCAACCAATGTAACAGAATGATTCCAACAGAATCTGCGACAATAGAAACAGTGACTTAGTTAAAGGTTCGAGAATGGCAAGGTTCTTTAGGTCACTAATAGAAAGGTCACTTTCTATGACAATGTGAAGTGCCTAGTGGATGAGGGAAAGGCTGTGGATGTGGTCTACCTTGACTTCAGTAAGGCTTTCCACACTGTTTCCTGCAGAATTCTCCTCAAGAAACTTGCTGCTTATGGCTTGGACTGGCGTACGCTTCATTGGGTTAAAAACTGGCTGGGTAGCCAGGCCCAAAGACTTGTAATGAATGGAGTTAAAGCCAGTTGGAGGCTGGTCACTAGTGCCGTCCCCCAGGGCTCAGTATTAGGGCCAGTTCTCTATAATATCTTTATCAAAGATCTGGATGAGGGGATCGAGTGCACCTTCAGTAAGTTTGCAGATGACACCAAGTTAGGTGCATGTGTTGATGATGATTCTGTGATTCTATGGTTCTGTGATAATGTCAGTTATTACAGGAATGGTCAGTATTCTCTGTGTGTGTGTGTGTGTATGTTTATTACAACTTTTTCTTATTTTTAATCAGCTAATTTTGCACATCAAAATTGTATTATTCATCCCATTTCCATTTCAGTATCTACTTGTTGAGCATAGTTCCAAAACCCTGCGCACAACAAGCCAGGCTCTCTGTGAATATAAACAAAAGAAAGGAGCTTGCACTGCCTTCTTTGACGTCCTTCCTCTGAGACCTGTTCTGGATCTGCAGGGGCAGTGCCTGTGTGCAGGGGTGCTAAGGAAAAGAGCTGCATCCCAGCATCACGGCCAGGGAGCACCAGCGCTTGGTGCATGCAGAGCTGCTCTCTTGCCACTGCCGCCCTCTCCTGCTGAGCCCTGCTGGTGGGGTCAGGCTCCTGGAGCTTGGTGCCAGTGCTGCTGTGGGGCTGTGCTGGGACTGCAGGCAGGGACAGGCAGTGGGCACGGCAGTGGCACAGCTGGCCTCCACTGCAGCACTTCCCTCCTAAGAGGGGATCTCCTCCGGGCACTGCCTGAAGGCTGAGGCCTACCTGCACAGTTGCTGTCAAGTACAAGCCCAAGGAAGAGACTCCAAAGAGGCTCTGTGCTTTGTTGCTTTCCACAAGAGTTTGGTGTGGTGAGAGTAGAGTCCCAGCATGGACTTTTAGGGATCTGGGGCTGGTTCACATGTTCCCTGTTGGTTGTAAGTGGCCATGCACCTGATGAATATTTCTATTTCCTAGACACTCAGGCTCCACAGAACACGATGGTGCTGATGGTACATGAGTTTTTTTATTTCCTTTTTTTAAAATAAATGTTTATTATTATTATTATTATTATTATTATTGTTATTGTTATTGTTATTGTTAATTTTATTATTATCAATAATAATTATATTATTGATAATTATTATTAATAAAATAATAATAATAATAATAATAATAATAATAATAATAATAATAATAATAATAATAATAATAATGATAATAATTTTTCCTGGAGGGAGACAGGAGCTTCCAGGAGAGTCTAGGTGATCTGCACGGACAATATGAGCCTGGGAGACAGCCGCAGAGTGTAAGCCTGTCCAAGGTGGACTGACTAGGACTCAAGTGCTCAATCTGGTGTGAGCAGGCAGAGGAGAGCTCTGCAGCCCCAGGACACGCAGCAGCCCCACCAAAGGAGTCTGGTGAGTGACTTGTTGCAGCCCTGGGGCAATGGCAGTGACCCCCTGAGCTGGGTCTGCCTCCCAGACTGCCCAGCATGACCTTGCATACTGCCCCCATACTCTGGGCACTACAGGCCCCTTGCTCTACAGAGCAGCACCCCCAGCTGTGGCTGGAGCTGGGGCTGGGGCTGGGAGGGCACTTCCCCTGAGTGTCTTCTAGGCCAGCTTCAGGCACATGGCTTCTGAATAATAACGTGATCTTCACTCTGCACAAGAAGCTGAGAGAGCACCAACAGACAGGGGGCTAGAACATTGCCTGCAAGGTCCCTCCTGCCCTAGCACCACACAGGAGTGGCATGGAACTGGATCCTGTGAGTCAGAGAGGCTGGGAGTCCAGCAGCAATGCCATGGGCTGGAAGGATCACAACCAACTCACTTCAGCTTGGGCAGTCTCTAGTCCAAGAACAGGCTGTTTTGTACGTATGGCATTACGAGGGCAGTGGTACCTCAGAAGCTCTAAGTTCAGTAGGAAGTGAATGGCTGTTAAACAGCCTCAGAGTTGACTTCTTTCTGAAGCAGCTGACAGGTCATCCCTTGACTTCTGGCTGGGATCTGTGCCTTTAGGCTCCCATCTGCTGGTCTCCATGATAGGCCAGCAGATGCACCTGCTTTGCACATAGTTTGTGAGATCCTCCCTTCCTAAGTACCTGATAGACCCCATCGAGGAAGAGGTCTTGAAGAGGTTTTGTCATGTCAGAAGTTTCAGCTTTTGCCTAATTCATCCTTCAGGGCTGCTTTCAGTTTTTGACACAGAGGGGGCCACTGCCTCTGAGATGTCTGGGGGATCACAAAGCCTTCATGAGGGCAAGGGAAAAAGTTACCCTGGGTCCATAGGAGCCATTCTAGAACCAAAACCTATAGGCAGGAAGTGCACTTTTGTGGTGTTACAGAGCTGTTGGGCACATTGTGCAGGGTGCTCCGACAGCCTTTGTGTCCTTCTCCATGCTGCCTTAGGAGCTGCTTCTTTCTCAGGAACAGAGTGGCCAACAGAAGTGAGACAGGTACTCTGAGTTCATGAAAGCCATCAGAAAGTTGCTTCTAAGAAGATGACTGATATGGGGAAGGCAGGGGGAACTTGAGCAGGAGAGATGTGAGATTTGGGGGAGGAAAGAGGAGCTTGGAGCAGAAGCTAATGATTTTGGAGAGGTAAGACTATTCAGGTAATGTTGATCCCACCATAAAGCTGACTTAAAGCAGTCATGTGAGGCCATTACCCTTTTTTAATCTGTTATATTAATATCCAAATCTCAGTGCCACTCTACACCCTTACAGGAATCCACTGCTCTAATTTTTCCAAAATTAACCAAAATTAGTCCATAACCCCTTTCCATTACCTTTCCTCTCTTGCTCACCCTCATCCCTGCCCTTAACAATAGCATTGAAATGCTCTATTTATCCCTAGTCTTCTTGCAGACCTAAACAAACCCTCAAACAAACAGCTTGCCCATACCCTAACCACAGACCTGACACCACAAGCAGAACACCAAACCCTCCCACTAAACGTCTGCTTAATCTCTCACCCAGAAAGGTTTACCACAGTCCCTAATGCCACGCACGAACAACTAACTTTCAAAACCTGTCTTCCTGTGCATTAACCTTCTCACCTTTAACCCTTTTCCTAACCGTGAATTTTAGGTTCCTGTTCTCTTGGGGCAGGGCAGGAACAGTGAGATTGCTGTGCAGTCACATTGCATTCAAAATGAATGTGAGGAGCCATGGATTTGATCAGCTTGTAGGCCAGAAGGAGGAGATGGGTGGGAATGCTCTGATGAGCTCAGCTGTACCTCAGGATCTCCTGAACCAGCAGGAGGAATTGGCCTGTGAAAGGGACTGTGAGGTCACTTCTGTCTCTGCAGTTGATTGGGCAGCAGCAGGAATGTGTCACAGAAAGGGACTGTGAGGTCACTTCTGTCTGAAGTATATGACAGGTCACACTTCTACCCGGGAACTGTACTTTTCAGCCGACATCTGCCAGTGGTCCTGGTAGGCCAGCAGAAGGCACCTGGTTGGCATGCTGACTGTGGGATCCCCTCTGCCTACATACCCAGGAGGACCCAGACAGAAAGAAGGCCCCAACATGGGTTGTCCTGTCCCTTCTACTTGAGTCCATGACCGGACAGCAGCAGACACAAGGCTTGGTTGTGTCTACACAAGAAGCTGCAAGGCCAGCAGCAGGACCATGGTTTGGAAGATGCTGATGAGATGACTTCTTTCTGGTTGGCTGACAGGCCGCAAGAAGGCCAATGGGTTGGGATGCCTACTTTAGGAGTGGTTTCCACCCAGATGGAACTTGCTTTGGTAGTAGGAAAGAGCAGGAGAGGAAAACCTGCCAGAAAGTGCACATTGGAAGGTTGGCACTGGCCATGAAGAGGTAGAAATGTGTTGAAAAATGGCTCAAAGAGCAAGGGCATGGGTCCCTAGAGCAACTGTACAAACAAGGCAATGAAAATACAGAGTTTATAGCCATGGAGTAGGCCAGATGAGAAGCATTCTTGTGAAATATGCAAGGAGCAGTCAGTCCTTGAGAGAGAGATAACAGGTGGATCTGAGTCCCGGGAAGATAAGGAAGTAGTTTATGCGCTGTAACTGCAAGTAGGAGGAACAGTGTTTTTTGCAACACTTCTAGGCTTAGCCAATAGGCTATTGACCAGTAGGCGTAATTATTGCTGTGGGTATAAATATATGGACATCTGTGCAATAAAGTTGAAGCTTGTATTACCACTCATTTTGAGTTGATCACTTGCTTCCCCACGCCGAAATCAGAGGGTCCCGCACCCGCAGAAATGTCCCTCTAAGAGCTGTGCTGTGGTGCTAGAGGTCACCCAGAGTGTCTTTGGTCAGACCATGGCTTTGTATTTGAAGGAACAGCTGGTGAGGGTTGACGAGACATCGATGAAACCACGGAAATGCCAGGATGAGAGCAAGGTGGTGAACAGAGATGGGTGTCTGCAGCCGTCCAGGAAATAGAGCAAAGTGTGGGGCAGCACAGGAAAGTCTAGAGAGGCCAACGAGGTGGGTGCTGTCAAGAAGAGAAGGCCCCAGCAGCCCTGACATTTTTGTCCCCTTGGATAGAGCTTATGAGGAGATGAAAGTCATTGCAAGGGGGCTTATTGCTTTCTTGAGACCCTGTGCAGAGGCAGGGAGGTGTCATAGGATTGTTCTTCTTGAGGCATCACACTGCCCACCATATCCCACAGACCCCCAGCAAGAACACAGAGCCAGACATGGGGGTGCAGGACATTCCCTTCTAGTGGCTGGAGTCAGGACCTGGCCCTTTTACTTCAGCACAGCAAACCCAGACTTTTCTCAGCATAGTGCTTTGCCTATCTGTAACCATGGCCTCCAATTATCTGACCTAACAAGTCCCTGAGGAGAATCTCTTGGTAACGGCCCTCAGTGGGGCCCATTAACACTCCAAGTCACTTCAACTTTTCCTTCTGACTTTACTTTCTTAAGCAATTGCATCATTCTCCTCTCATTACCTCAGGTTCATAGATTGAGAATCAAAATCCACCATGGAACTCATTAAAATGCAGAAACACCTAAGGAACCATATGTCTTCCATAGTGTTATTCATATCCTCAAGACTTGAACAGCTAATTGGAGAGCTTTCATGGTGTAGTTAAGGAAGAAGATTTCAAAAAGCACTTAATACAAATCCTTTCTCATTTTAAAGGGTGGATTTTGTTGCATTTCAGTTTTGAGCATCTTTCTTCAATTGATATTAATGCTGGACTTCTCCTGTGGTGAAATCCATAGGGAGGAAAAGCAGAGTCTTGAGGTCTGACAGTGCATGGACATCCTTGCTCCTCACTACCCCAACCCTGACATTTCTCTCATTGGCCACCTGGTGCTTGCATCACTTTTCCTTACTCCACACTTCTGCACTGAAGTCTGCAGCTGGATGTTACAGCCCCTTTGCACCAGCTCCCACCTGCTTTCCTTAGAAACCTGGCTGCACCCAGAAGGGTTTCTCCTTATTTTAAAACAATCAACAGGAAAACATGCAGCAATTTTCCAAAACAGCAAAGCAAGCTCCTCATCTTGTATGTCTCCAGTCAGGCTTACCTCACTGGTTTTAAAATTAAGTAAATTAAGTGTTTTATATTGATTAATAGGAAAGTATGGGTATTTAGATTACTATTATTCCATATGATTTTAATTCAATGATAAGTGATGAGGAGCTTGCTACAGAAGCAATTAGGCAGACTGCTAATCGATGGGCAAGCTTGAACTCAATGAATCTCAAAGCAGAAACTGGGTCAGTGGGAGAAATCTGAATGATCAAAGAGGGGGGCAAAGCAGGAGAACCATGGGAAGTGCATAGGTCCAGACAGGCAGCTGGAAAGGGGACATTCAATATGGATAGTTTATTCAAGATGGGTGGAAGTGCCTGGATGATGAGGGAGGACACCAGGATAGAGAAAGCAATGAAATGCAAGTACTGGTGACCATCAGTATTTCTTCTCCTGTGACGAATAGTAATCCTGAAAATTCACCTGAATAAGGACGTAGATCACTGGTGAAGGAATTGTCTTTTTGTGCCATCACCAATGCAGATTACAAAATACTTCCACACGCCATGCTAATATGTCCCACCCAATTCTTGTCATCCTGTGGGGCAGGGCAGAGGGAGCTGACAGCCAAGGGACACATTTGGATGACAAGGAGGCGACCCAGCAGAGACAAGGAGTCAAGGCAGTGGGGTGGGGGAGGCCAGAAGAAGCAGCCCAAGGGGTGCTGCTGCTTGTGAGGACACATTTGTGCCAGCAGCCTGAGTGGGCAGCAGCTGTGTGGAGGCGAGGGGAGGCCAGGGAGCACATGCCAAGAGCGCTGCTGCCAGCAGAGACAAGGCTTGGGCTGAGGCCAAGGGGAGAGGCAGGCCCAGGGCAGGGGGCTGCAAGGGCCATGCTGAGTTCCCTGCCCCTGCAGCAGCTGCACTGGCCCTCAGCAGATGTGCTGGCTGGCAGGCACAGGGAGGTCCTGGCATGCATCAAAGAGCAGCAAGGAAGGCGCTGGAGAGGGTTTGGGGTGAGGCAGGTGGAAAGGCCCATGCAGTGGTTGGCTGGGGTTCCCCTCTGCTGCAGCCACCGCATGGAGCATGGCAGGAGGAGGGCACACAGGGCTTGTGGCCACAGTGCAGAGTCTGGCCCTGGACACTCCATGAGTGCCTTGCAGGTCCTGGCAGGCCATGGTGAGGGGCCGAATGCCCTGGGCCCTCTTCCTGCTCTGCCCAGGCCAGCAAGGGCCCAGAGTGGCCTCTTCTCCCCTGCCCCTGCAGCTCTGGGCTCCCTTTGCTCAGCCCTGGCTCTGCATCTCCAAGCCCTGCTGGGAGCCCTCCCCTGCATGCTCCCACTGCTCCCTCATGCTGCTGTTGCCCTGTACGGGGCACTGTCCCAGCCCACTGCAGCCCAATCCATCCCATCCCATCCCAACAGCAAAATCTGGGCTGGCCCCAGGGCAGTGCCCACCACAGGCTGCTGCAGGGCTCTGGGCATGGCCACCACAGCTGCAGCCTCTCACAAGGCACCACAGCTGCTGGGACAAAGGTGGCTCTGGGCCTCCCCAGCAACCCCAGGGCTGGGGCCAGCCATGGCTCCCGAAATGGAGGTCCGTGAAGCTGTAGGAGTCCTGGTCTCTTGCCTGGGAGATCCCCAGCACAGAGTGCCTGTGTACTGCTGTTCCACCCCCAGTCCCAGGGCCAGCACAAGAGGCCTGGCCCAGGCACAGGGCAGCTCCAGATTCCTCTCCAGGATGACATTTGCCATCAGTCCCAGCACCTTTGGGACACTCCCAGGCCAGTAAAAGGCCAGCTACTATTTGCTGGCACCACAGCTGCTGGGACAAATGCAACTCTGGGCTTCCTCAGCAGCCCCCACGCTGGGGCCAGCCATAGCTCAGGAAATGGATGGACATTAGGCTGCATTCTTCTTCACCAATGTTATAAGTTGCCCCCTTCATTAATTGTCAGAGAGCATTGTATTTATCATAGAAAGGAATTTATTGAGTAAGCAAACAGCAAGCAAAACAGCGCTGGGCAGCCGGGGAGTCTCAGCTCTGCCAATGGCGCGCACCTCACCCCCGCCAGGGTCCCTTTTTATAGCTTGGTAATTCCGGGATTTCGCAGCACATCCTGGTATGTTCTGCGACTGCATGCACTGTTGCTAGGGTTTTTTTTTTTTTCTGTCCCTCTGGTGGTCGTGAAGATGAAGGCCATAGTCTTCCTCCGCGTTGTGGTTCAACTTCTTTTTTTTTTTTTTATTTGGTCATGTTGGCGCAGCACGAGACAGGAAGGCAGGATGTTGATATACTACTTTAACAACTTATCAGGAGGTGGTTACATGAGCTTTGCAACAGTGTCTTTGAACAAAAGAGGCAACTGAGATGCAGAAAGAGAGAAGGAAAGGGGGTTCTCTTTTTTTATTACATTAAGCAAAAGAATTTTCATAGTGTCTAGCCAAGCATTATACAGCTCCTTACTTCAGCAGGGAGCTTTCGCAACTCCCGCTCCTCAAACAGAACTCTGTTTTTTCTAATACAAAAGACAATGAACAAACATTTATGGTGTATTACAATGGGCACCCCTTGCCTCTCTGCTCAAGTGTATCTAGCGACTCACCGAGGACGTCCTTGTCCCATCGTCCTCATGGAGCGGTCACTGCCCTCCTGGCCTGATCATGTCACTGTCCTCCTTCCTGTTAGAGCCTGGTGGGTATGGGTTGGGGCGATCTTACCTGTCCTGGAGAGCATTGGCTGCTCTTCCGTCCAGCTGAGTGCTCGAGGGCAGAGAGACCAGGATTGTGCCATTTCTGGCTGAAAGAGTTAAAGCAACAGAAGGATCAGCACATCCTTGCGACAATGTGCAGCCCCTGCCTCTCTGCTCAAGTTGAACTAGCGACTCACCGAGGCTGTCCATGTCCCGTCGTCCTCATGGAGCGGTCACTCCCATCCTAGCCTCATTGTGTCACCTTCCTGCTTACTGTGGATAGTGGTGGGTATAGGCTGGGGCAATCTTACCTGTCCTAGAGAGCATTGGCAGCTCTTATTCCAGCTGGCTTCTCAAGAGGAGAGCAGCCAGGATTGTGCCGTGGTCTGGTCCAATCGCCGTGTGATTCTGGCTGAAAATAGAAGAAGCACCAAATGGAGCAGCATCCCTCTGTCAACACGGGCAGCCCCTGCCTCCGTGAACAAGGGTCTCCAGCGACTCACCGAGGCTGTGCCTGTCCCATCGTCCTCGTGCCGCAGTCACTGCCCTCCTGGCCCGAGCGTGTAACCGTCCTGCTTGCTGTTAGAACCCGGCGGGTGTGGGTTGGGGCGAATTACCTGTTCTGGAGAGGGTTGGGAGCTCTTTCTTCCAGCTGATTTATCAAGGGGAGAGTGGCCTGGAGTGTGCTGTGTTTTGGTGCCAATGGCTGTGTGATTGTGGCTGCAAAAGAGAAGCACCAAAAGGAGTAGCATCCCTCTGTGAGCACAGGCAGCTCCTGCCTCTGTTATCAACGGTCTCTAGCAACTCACCGAGTCTGTCCGTGTTCTGTCATCCTCATGGAGCAGTCACTGTCCTCCTGGCATGAGCGTGTCACCTTCCTGCTTTCTTTGGACAGTTGTGGATGTGGGCTGGGGCGATCGTACTTGTCCTGGAAAGCGCTGGAAATTCCTTCCACATGACTTCTCAAAGGGAGAGTCGCCATGATATTGCCATGGTCTTGTCCTATCGCTGTTTGTGTCTGGCTTTAATAAGCAAAAGAACAAACAGAGCAGCATCCCCTTATGACCAGGGGCAGCCCCTGCCTCTGTGCTCAAGAATATCTAGCGACTCACCGAGGCTGTCTGTGTCCCGTCTTCCTGATTCAGCATTCACTGCCGTCCTGCCCCCATTCTGTCAGCTTCCTGCTTGCTGTGGACCATCGAGGGTGTAGCTTGGGGCGATCTTACCTGTCAGGTAGAGTGTTAGGAGCTCTGACTTCATGCTGAGTTCTCATGGGGAGAGTGGCCAGCAGTGTGCTGAGGTTTGCTACCATCGCTGTGTGTGTCTGGCTGCCAAAGGAGAAGCACCAAACAGAGCAGCATCCCCCTGAGACAACAGGCTGCCCCTACTTCTGTGCCTGAGTGTCTCCAGTGACTCACCAAGGCTGTCAGTGTTCCGTCATCCTGATACAGCGACCACTCCTGTCCTATCCCGATCATGTCACCGTCCTCCTTGCTGTTAGAACCTGGTGGGTGTGGGCTGGGGCAATCTTGCCTGTCCTGAAGAGCGTTGGCAGTTCTTCCTTACAGCTGACTTCTCAAGGGGAGGGCGGGCAGGATTGTGCCGTCGTCTGCTTCCCATCGCTGTGCATTTCTGGCTAAATGAGAAGCACCACGAGACAGAGCAGCATCCCTCTGTGAACACGGGCAGCCCCTGCCTCTGTGCCCGAGGGTCTCCAGCAACTCACCGAGGCTGTCATTGTTCTGTCCTCCTGATGCAACGGCCACTCCCGTCCTACCCCGATCACGTCACCGTCCTCCTTACTGTTAGAACCTGGTGGGTGTGGGTTGGGGCAATCTTACCTGTCCTGGAGAGCGTTTGCAGCTCTTCTGTCCAGTTGAGTGCTCGAGGGCAGACAGTCCAGGATTGTAAGGTTTCTGGTTGAAAGAGGAAAAGCACCAAACAGAGCAGCAATGCCCAGCCTGCTGGGCGTTGGTTGGGGAGATCTTAACTGTCCTAGAGAGCGCTGGAAGTTCCTTCCAGCTGACTTCTCAAGGGCAGAGAGGCCAGGATTGTGCCGTGGTCTGGAGTCAATCCTGTGTGTGTCTGGCTGAAAGAGAAGAAGCACAAAAGAAAGCAGCACCTCCCTGTGACCACGGGCAGCCCCTGCCTTTCTGCTCAAGAGTATCTAGCGACTCACCAAGGCTGTCCGTGTCCTGTCGTCCTGATGGAGCGCTCACTCCCCTCCTAGCCTGATCGTTTCACCGTCCTGCTTACTGTGGACAGTGGTGGGTGTGGATTTGGGCAATCTTACCTGTCCTGGAGTGCGATGGCAGCTCTTATTCAAGCAGACTTCTCAAGGGGAGAGCGGCCAGGATTTTGACATGGTCTGCTCCAATTGTCATGAGATTCAGGCTGAAAAAGAAGAACCAACAAAAGGAGCAGCATCCCCCTGAGAGCACAGGCTGCCCCTACTTCTGTGCCCGACGGTCTCCTGCGACTCTCCGAGGCTGTCATTGTTCCATCATCCTGATACAGCGACCACACCTGTCCTACCCTGATCATGTCAGCATTCTCCTTGCTGTTAGAACCTGGTGGGTGTGGGTTGGGGCAATCTTACCTGTCCTGGAGAGCGTTGGCAGCTCTTCCTTACAGGTGACTTCTCAGGGGGAGAGCAGCCAGGATTGTGCCTCGGTCTGGTTCCATCGCTGCGTGTGTCTGGCTTTAATAAGAGAAAGAAAAAACAGAGCAGCATCCCTTTGTGACCAGGGGCTGACCCTGCCTCTGTGCCCGACGGACTCGAGCATCTCACCACGTCAATCCGTCTCCCACCATCCTGATTGAGTGCTCAATCCCGTCCTGGCCCAAGCGTGTCACTGTCCTGCTTGCTATGAGACCATGCAGGGGTGTGGGTTGGGGTGAAATTACCTGTTCTGGAGATTGTTGACACCTTTTCCAGCTGACTTCTCAATGCGAGAGAGTCCACGAGTGTGCCATGGCTTCATTCCAGCACTGTCAGTGTCTCCAGCTGTAATAGAGGAGGCGACAAACCGAGAAGCCACACCCTCTCAGCACTGGAAGCCATTCCTTCCTCCTTGCACGAGGCTCTCCCAGCCTCACACCAAGGCTGTCCATCTCCCATCTTCCTGATGCCCAGGAGATGTTCCTTGTAGCTTACATGTGCCATATTCCCACTTACCATGGTGACACCGTGGTGGGAAATGGCTTGGGGCTGTCTTAACCGTGCTGTAGAGCGTTGGCATCTTTTTTAGATGCCAATTTAAGTCAAAGTTTGGTATAAAATTTTGGTTCTCTAAGTAGTTTCTGAAGGTCTCAAGCTCATCACCAAGTTGATGATTAAAGAGAAAAAGCAGTTTGTAATCCTTTCCCTGAAAGGAACAATATTTTAGGGGAAAAATAGCAAGGAGTAGATACATGCATAAACACCATGGGTCACACCATGGCCACCTGGATTGCTATGTGACCTGAAGTGTGGGTATGTGTGCTCTGCCTTGCTTTTCTCCTTACACACTGTGGTGGTTTTACTCGGGTGGGCAGCCGAGCTCCACCACAACCGCTCTCTCACTCCCCCTCCTCAAAGAGGAACAGGGAGAAAATATAATCAAAAGGGCTCAAGGGTTGAGATAAGGACAGGGAGGACGCGCAGTCATTATTGTGACTGGCAAAACAGACTCAGCATAGGGAGACAGTCAGATGGATTGCCTATTCCTAAGCAGCTAGAAAAGCGAGAAACAAAGGAAAAAAACCAAAAGCACCTATCCCCCCCATCCACCCTCTTCCACCTCCTCCCCCTGAGTAGCTCAGGGGACTGGGGGAATGGGGGTTATGGTCAGTCCAGAGCGCTTCTCCACCGCTCCTTCTCAATCCCTCTTGTCCCCTGTGCTGTGGGGTCCCTCCCACAGGATGCAGGCCTTGCTGAACTGACCTGGCGTGGGCTTCCCACAGGCAGCAGCTCTTCCAGAACTGCTCCCACATGGCTTCATAGCATGGGGTCCATCCCTCAGGAGCAGACTGCTCCAGCACAGGTCCCCCACGGGCAGCAGCTCCTACCAGGTCACCTGCTCCTGCGTGGGCTCCTCCACGGGCTGCAGCGTGGAACCCTGCTCCACCGTGGTACTCCATGGGCTGCAGGGGGACAGCCTGCTTCACCATGGGCCTCACCACAGGCCGCAGGGGAACTTGTGCTGTGTGCCTGGAGCACCTCTCCCCCTGCTTCCTCACTCACCTTGGCGCCTGCAAGGCTGTTCCTCACTCCTCTCACTCTCCCAGCTGCTGTGTGGCGCAGTGTTGTGTTTTTTTTTCTTAAATCTGCTCTCACAGAGGTGCAAAACAACATCACTTACTGGCTCAGCTCTGGCCATCAGTGGGGCCCTTGCCAAACATGGGGCAGCTTCTAGATCCTTCTCACAGAAGCCACCCCTATGGCCCCCTGCTACCAAATCTTTGCCACGTAAACCCACTACAGTCTACCCTCCAGGCCTTCTTGTAGATGGGCATCACATATGCCAGCAGCCAGTCATCTGGGACCTCCCTAGATAGCCAGGACTGTTGATAAATGATGCAGAGTGGCTTTGTCAGCTCTTCTGCCAGTCAGATATTAGGTTGGATATTAGGAAGAACTTCTTTCCCGAAAAGGTTGTTAGGCATTGGAATAGGCTGACCAAGGAAGTAGTGGAGTAGCCATCCCTGGAGGTCTTTAAAAGACATTTCAATGTACAGCTTAGTGATATGGTTTAGTGGAGGACTTGTTAGCGTTAGATCACAGGTTGGAGTAGGTGATCTTGGAGTTCTCTTCCAACCTAAATGATTCTGTGATTCTCTGATGCTGTGAATCCCAACTCCTGTGGGCTTGAATGAGGTATGGGAGACAGCTGAGCAGCCTCCTAGCTTCTGGATTGCAAAGAATGAGATACCTTGCTTGACTCAGCTGAAACTCTTCCCTCAGGAGGGGGAATGAAGATCCCTTTCTGTCCTTGGATGGGTGTCCTGCCTAAAACCAGGGCACAGAAAGGTGATTCCTGGACCTCATACCTTTTCTGTATGAGGAATGACAGTGCTGGAAAAGAGTATCTTTAACATGTAGAGGGAAGGAGCATCAGGGATTGCTTCAGTCAGTTTCAAAGTCAATTCCCCTGGAGGCTCAGGGACTTCTCAAGAGCTCCCTGTGCTGCTGAGCTGGGCTGGGCTCCTGGGCCCAAGGGGAGCTCCTGGCAAGCGGGCAGCACTGCAGAGAGACAGCTCTGCCCAGGAGCAGCTCCTCTGCACAGCGCAGCAGGGCTGGGGGCACTGCCTGCAGGGGACAAGGGTGGCTGAGAGAAGGGAGGGAGATGTTAAAGGCAGTGTGGAGGGGGGGATGCTGAGAGCTCACTGTGGGAGAAGTCTTCACAGTTCTAAAATGGTAAGTGTCTGTGTGAGGGTAAGGCAGATGCAGTATCCGAGAGGGTTCTTCTACAGCTGCCACTTCCTATGGCTGGTAGGACATGGCACAGGGGCTGTGCTGGCTTCTCTAGTGTAAAGGAAAGGAATGTTCCCTGGATCAGTGCTTACCTGCCAAAGCTGTCAGAGGGACAGGA
>JADZGK010000512.1:17758-28441 GCA_018104995.1 Cairina moschata | reverse complement strand
GGGCCACATCGTCCCCAGGTCGGGTGCTGCCAGCTTCCTTCCTGGCCTCTCCCCTTCCCCTGCCCGCCCCGGGGCCGTGTCCCTTGTCCCCCCGCTCCCGGGTCGCCCACCGGCACCACCTGGCAGCGGGTTTTGCCCAAAAAGCCTCGTCCTTTCGCCGCCCCCTTCCGTGCCCTGGCAGCAGGCGGCTGGTGCAGACCAAGCACTTTCACACCAGCGCGGTGCCAAACGCCCGGGGCTTTCCAGCACCTTGTCCCTCTCACAGAAATGTCCCCGATGAGGCTGGCACGTGTGGCCGAGCTGCTCCGGGAGCCCCGTGCCGGGCAGCAGCTCGGCCGAGGAGCCCACTAAAAATAACCCAACCTCAGCTCCTTCCTGCGGTGTCGTAACGGGGCCTGGAGGGGCCGGCATGGCTCCTGCGGCCGGTGTGGGGCCATCCCCGCGGGGTTTGGGGGGTTCCCAGGGGGTCCTGCCATGGGGCCGGGCGAGGCGTGTGTCCCCCTGGGTCCCCATCCCCTGACCTGTCCTCGGTGGGTTCCTGGCGTGTTCCAGGAACAGCCAAAGTGTCGAAAATACTGTATTGGTCCCCATCTGGGTGCGCCCGATTCACACCGGGCTATGTGCATGGGGCACCCCATCCCCGGTCCCCAGGCCCCCTCCCCAAGCCCCCTGCCCCCTCCACGAGTCCCTTCCCTCCGTGGGCGCGTGGGGACGAAGGCACTGGGATGGCAACTGGGGGTCGGGGACTGCGGTGGGACCCGGGGGGCTGCAGCCACGGGGACCTGCTGCTTCCCTGGGAGGAGAAATTTGGGGCTGGGAGCCCAAGGGACCCCTTCCCCCTGCCCTGAGCCTCACGGGGGGGGGGGGTTCCACGTGCCTCCGCCAGCCCCGCGCTGCACGGTGATGTTTCAGGTCCTGATAACCGTGAGGGGAGAACACGGAGGAGCAGAAGCAAAGCGCTGTAGGACGCCACGGGCGCTGCCAGGCGTGCACGGTGTCCGTAACCCGCTCCCCGCGGCGCCGGCGCTGCCCGTAATGTGATGCAGGCGAGAGCCGTGTCGGGGACATCGAGCTGACAGCAGCCTCCCCGCCAAGCTGCTCGGCACGAGGAGAGCACCCTGGGGGCTGCGATGTGCCCGAGCCCCCCCCCGTCCCCTCCTCACCCATTTGGGGTGTCCCCTCGCTGCCCCGGCACGGGGAGGGGGGCACCCTGCGCGTCCCCGGCCCTGCACCCTGAGAGGACGCCTTAAAAATCCCCCTTTCGGGCTGCGTCCTCGTAATTCCCCGAGCCAAATGTTCCCGCTTCCAAGTCCGCGTCTCGCTGCCAGCAGTCCTGGCAGAGACGGCCTCCTCGCCTCCAGAAATCTGAAAGAATCCCCAAATCGCGGCGTTGCCGCCCCAAACTGCTGATGTCCGCAGAACCCCGCGTGCACAGGGAGCCGCTCCTCGCCCACCGGGGGCTCTCAGCAGGCACAAATCCCCCTCCCCTCCCCCTGCACAGCCCCCAGACCCCTGGGCTGTGGTTTGGGGGTGAGACGGGGCGCTGGCTTTCCTGGGTTTCGGTGTCACGTGCGCGGCAGCCCGGGGACGAGGCTGCGGTTCTCTCTTCCCCTTTTTCCGCCCTCCCCACAGCCACCCCCTCGCCCCCCCCGGCCCTGTCCCCTGCTGACCGCCCCCTGCGGTGCCGCAGCCCCCCCGTGAGCAGGGCTCAGCACCCTGCGGCCAGCACCAGAGCTTCTGGCCCTGGAGATCGTGGTTGCTGGTGCGCGGCTGGGGCTGTCCCTTTGGGGACCCCGTCCCTCCCCGAGGCACAGGAGCTGCTGCCAGACCTCAGGGCAAGAGCTGGTGGTCCCCACGCGTGGGGGGCAAGCTCCTGGTGCTCGGGGGGATCCCAGTGACAAGGGGGCTCCTCCAGTGCTATCCCCATGCCCGGCAGGGGTCCGAGGCTTTTGGGCACCTCCTCATCCTCACCAAACCCTGGCAGCAGAGCCGTGCCACCAGGCAAGGGTCCCCATCCCCGTTACCACCCCCACGTGCACAAACCCTACATTTTGACCCCAATTTTAGGCTGAGCCAGGCTCTGGGCGCATCCCCGGAGGTGCCGGGGCGCTGACCTGCGCTCCCCCTCGCCTGGCCCGGCGGAGCTCCGGCAGCGCCGCGTGTGCCGCATCACGGCGCCTCGGGCTTGATGGCTCCTCGTGTCGCAGGAATAATTTAAGGCGATTTTCTCGCCCGTTCCTCGCAGCAGCCCCCGCCTGGCGTGCGAGCTAATGAACCCTCTGGGACCACCGGCTCGCCACGCCGAAACCGCTTCAAGCCCGGCGTCCCCGAGACGTGTTCGAGCCGGGTTCGAGCAGTCGGAATCGATTTTGCACTTGAAAGCCCGCTCGGCTGCTCCGCGTGTGCGCCTCCAAACCTCCCGGAATCCAAACCCCGACGCTGCTGCTCCCACAAGCCCAGCTCGCAGCGCCGAGCCGCGCTGTGCGCACCCAACCAGGGGCACCGGGGGGGCTGCTCTGCCTGCAGGGGGGCTCCCAGCCCCAAAGCAGCCCCGGTCCTCACCCCCCCACGCTGTGCAGGGTCCGTCCTGCCCATCCCCACTTCCCCCTGGCCCTGGGTCCCCTCGTCCCCAGCTCCGCAGCCCTGTCCCTGTCCCCTCTTAGGGCCCCTGCACTCGCCTCCAGCTGGGGGCTCACATCCCCCCCCCACCCAAATCTGCTCAGCAGAGCCTGGCCCAGAGCCTGGGGGCTGCGGAGGGCCCCAAGCCCTCGCACCCACCCCACTGCCAAGAAAAGCACGGCCCCGGGGGGCCCCCGGCGTCCCCGTGGGACTCCAGCCCCTCTGGCTGCAGGGGGAGGGCAGGGTCCTGGAACTGCCCCGGCCCCCCAGTGCCAGCCCCATGCCCCCCGACGTCAGCCCCATGTCAGCCGAGATGCTTTTCTTCCCCTCTCTGCCCCCAGGACATTAACTGGGACTCCTGGGGGGGTTGCAGCCGGCCTTGAGCCCGTGCTGCCTGCGCTGCCCCCTCTCCCCCTGCCCCCCGAGCAGGCAGACGGGCACAAGGCGCATTTTTTCACGGGGAATTTTTTTTTTCCCCCATTCCCACCACTGCCAGCAGGGGCTGCAGCCCCCCCCCCGCACGTCACTGCTGCTGATTTATGCTCGCTTTTCCGCGGTGTTTTCCTCCCTCCCTCGACACCTCACACCCCAAATTCCTGGGATGCCCCTGGGCAGCCCCTTATCGCCCCCTTATCGCTCCGGTATGCCCACGTCCCGCATTCCTCTGGGGAGAAGGAGCAGCCTGCCTCCGCCCGGAGATTTCCAGGCTCCCCCTCCCTTTTTCCCTGGCAGCTTTAGGGAATGCCCAGCCCTTCCCCAGCCCTTCCCCAGCCCTTCCCCAGCCCTTCCCCAGCCCTTCCATCCCCTGTCTGCACAGGGCTCTGGGTTCGGGGCGCAGCGCCCAGCCCCGCTCTCCTCCAGCAGGGCCGGCGGCTCCCCCGTGCCCTGTGCCCACCCCGACCCCGGCCGCCTGTGACCTTGCAGCCCCCCACGACTGACGGCAGGGGAAGGAGCCGAAGCTGATTTTGGGGCCCCAGCGGCCTCCCTGCACCCCTGGGGGAGCACCCGCCCGGGTGCTGGTCCCCAGGCCACCAGCGCTGCCCCTGTCCCCGTGCGCAGGGCATGGCTTTGCTGGCACAGCGCAGACTTTCACTCATCGCCTGCATTTCTTTCGCTTTCCCCAGGAGGTTCCCCTTTCCAGACGGCCACCACCCTCGCGGGACGTGTCTTGGGACCTGGAAAGAGGAACCGGGGGGGCTCCAGCCTGGACGCTGCCCGCTGCCCACATGAAGGCTCGGTGCCGCGGGCAGGCACCCTCTGCGTGCCCAGCGCCGCGCGGGGACATCGAGCCCTGCTGCTGGGACACGGCTCCGGGGGAGCCCCCGGGGGGGATTAAAATGTCCAGAAAGGAGCTGGATCCACTGGGGCAGGGGGATCGCAGCACTGGGCAGCCGTGGGGAGAGGTTTGGGACGAGGCTGCGGCGTGGCGAGGGGCGCATCCAGCCCCAGCAGTGCCTGGAGCTGGGCGCGTGGAGCCGTGGTGTGTGGGGGCTGTGGGGCTCCAGAAAAAGTGATGAGGGGGAGCCCACGCAGGGGGGCTGGAGCTGGGGCTGCGCTGGGGCCAGCTGGCCAGGGCTGGCTCCTTGCAGACTCAGGGTTTGGCGGTGCTGCGTCAGGGAATGCGGCTCAAACCCAGCTGGGAACGCAGGGTGCTGATGCAAGGAGGTCCCTGCAGGCCCCCGGGGGCAGCAGCCCCGCTCCCTGCCCACTCGGGGGGCCGTTTCCCAGGGTGTTTTGGCAGGGGGCTGTGCAGGGGGGGGCGGCTGTGGCACTGCCTCTGCACCCACGCTGCGGTGAGCCCAGCCCGGCACCGGCACCAGAACGCTGTGTGGGGAGCTGCGGGGAGCTTTGGGGTGCTGTGGGGAGTTTTGGGGTGCTGTGGGGAGCTGTGGGGTGCTGCGGGGAGTTGCAGGGAGCTTTGGGGTGCTGCAGGGAGCTGCAGGGTGCTGTGGAGTGCCGCAGGGTGCACGCAGCACCCCGGGGCTCACACTTCCCACGTTCCCAGCCCTTTTGCACAAAATCAAGCACTGGCTGCGAGTCCTCAAACACACAGAGCACGGAGCGCCCGTGCCACAGCGCAGGTTCCCTTCCCCTAAATCCAGGCACCTGCAGCCGATGCTGGACCTGGGCCCTGTCCCAGAGCAGCCCGGCACCAGCGTGGTCCCCGCGTGCTGCAGCGCCGGCACGGGCAGTGAACGGCCCCGCTGGTTTCTGCGGGGCCCCAGGCTGGCTCTGGGGGTGGCTGCCCCCCAAAAGCTGTCACGGGGGAGCCCAGGGCTGTCGGGAGGCCGTGCCTGCCCTGGGGGCTGTGCCTGCCCTGGGGGCTCTGTCAGGCTCACCCCGCTGCAGGGTCAGTGGCACGGAGCAGGGGCACCCAGCGGGGCCCTAAAACTGGACCCTGGAGTGGGTCGGTGCCTCCTGTGCCCTAATTTGGGCTGGGCACGGCACAAGGGTGCTGAGGGGGTGCAAAAGCATTCACCCCTCCAAATAGGACCGGGGGCCTGGACCCCTGCAAAACCCTCCCGTGCGGACCACCTTGGCGCCCGCCCCAAAAGAGCCCCCATCAGGAAAAGGCCAGAAAGAGCTGACGGTGGCAGCCACTTCCCAAAACTGGAGGCAGGGACAAACCCCTAAACGGGGAAGTGATGTGGATTTGGGCTCCTTACGCCCCGCAGCAGATAAATAGCTCGCCCCGGGCCGCGCAGGACAGGCGGCGGCGTGGAGGCACAGCCGGGTGCCCGCCGGGGGACACAGGGACCACCGGGGGACACGGACCCTCGCTGCCACACCGAGGTGATGCTGCTGCCCCCGGGGCACGGAGGGGCCTGGAAGGGGACCCTGGGGGCCGAGGTTTGCCATGGGGGTGCTGCAGGATCAGTGCCGGGGGTTCCGAGCAGTTTCCCCGTGCCCCTCCTGGTGCCCAGCCCCAGGGGTGAGCTCCAGCAGTGCCCAGAGGAGCTGGCCACCTGCCTGGCACTGCCTGCGAGCCCCTGTGGGGATTTTGGAGGCTGTCCTGCAGAGAGGGGTGCGTGTGGGTGCAGAGGGGACGGTTACAGCTCCTTCCCCGGGCACTCACCCCCTTTTCCCCTCTCCCATCCAGGCACCGTCCTGTCTGTGTCGGGGTGGCGATGCTCAGCCCCTGCTGCTCCATCCCCCACACTCAGCTCATCAATTCCTGCTGAACCCAGCCAAGATTCGGGTTTGCAGAGCTGCCGTGCCCCAGCCCCAACCCCCGGTGCCCCCACTGGGCTGCTCACGGGAGCCCGGCCCCGCCGCCAGAAAACGAAACCGGGAGGGGAGGCAGGGAAACGAAACCGGGGGCCGCGGCGCTTCCTTCCCCTCGATTAATAAATCCCAGCCCGCAGAGAGCAAAATACTGGTGGGAAGAGCACAAAAAGGGGGAAGTGCTGCTGCTGTTTAATCCCGGCTGCTGCCGGCGCGCCGGGGCTGTGCGGTGGCTGCTGGGGATGGCAATGGGGTCACCTTGTGGGGTCACCTTGTGGGGTCACCTCCTGGGGTCACCTCCTGGGGACAGCAACGGGATGGCCATAGGGGGTCACCCCCTGGGGACAGCAGCACGGGGTGAGGAGGCTTTGGGGCCAGGAGGTGCCGAGGCGACGTGTCCTGCTCAGCGGGGAGAGGACACCAGGCTGCTGCGCCGGGGGTCCCCATGTCACCAACATTTGCACCACCCTGTGCCCCCGCCGTGCAGTTCCCATGCCCGTATCACCTCACTCTTCACCTGCTCCCCGCGTTGCACAGCGCAGGCTGTGAACGAACCCGGCCAGCTCTGGCTGTGTGCCCTGCACTTGGTCCTTGACCCCCCCCGGCTCATTTCGGGTGACGCTGCGAGGTGACGCGGGGCCGGGCGGATTAACGTGGTTCTGGGGCCTTTGGCCACCCTTCTGCCATCAGGGGCTGCTGCGCAACGGCCCGACACCTCCTGCCCTCTGCCGCCTGCCCCATGGCTGTGGCCACGTCCCCCCTGCAGTGGCTCGTCCTCCTGGCCAGCCTTGTGCCCCCAGGTAAGGTGCCACCAGCCCGCTGCCCCTGCACCCCCCAGCCCACGGACCAGTGGGACAGCCAGGGCACGGAGAAAGGACAAGGAGACGGGGAGAGGGGAATGAAAACAAGCTCCCGAAGGGCTCAGAGGGCAAATTTCCCCTTTTCTTCCTGGTGATTTGCCCTTTGAGTCCAGCTGGTGCTTTTTGCCTGCTGGGAGCATCGCCCCCGGCCGGACCCTTCCCCATTTACCTCCACCTCCACGCTTTCTCCTGGAGGGTTTAGCTCTCCTCTCCAAAACCCCACCGTGGCCCTGGCTGGATGGGATCAGGAGCAGTGGCACGGGGCTCGTGGGGAGCCGGGCACCAGCGGCCACCCCGCATCGCTCAGCCCTTGCCTTCCCTCCGCCAGCCCACGGCTCCTGGGGTGTCAGCTACCCCCCCGAGCTGAGGAGCATCACGGGCTCCTGCGTGGTGTTCCCCTGCACGCTGAGCTTCCCCGACAGCGTCTCGGCCAGCAAAGGCATCGTGGCCATCTGGTACAAGGACTACAGCAACCAGAAGACCGTGGTGTACCACTCGGAGGGCCAGGACGTGGACGTCAGGTTCCGGGACCGAGCCCAGCTCCTGGGGGACCCGGCTGCTCACAACTGCACCCTGCTGCTGCGGGGGGTGACCCTGGAGGACAGCGGGCCCTACAAATTCCGCTTCGAGATCATCGACGGAGACCGGTGGTCGGCGGAGCAGGACGTGGTGCTGAGCGTTTCGGGTGGGTACGGCGGGGATCCCCCCCCGGACCCTGTGCTCACCCATCCCGTGAGGACGTCCCACCCTCGGCTCCCCATCCCCAGATGTCCCGGAGCGCCCCAGCATCGCGGCCAGCGAGGAGGTGTCGGAGGGCACCGAGGTCACCTTCCAGTGCTCCACGCCCTACGTCTGCCCGCTGAGCGACGTGGCCCTGCGCTGGGCGGGCTACGATGAGCGCGTCTCCTCCGTGTCCGGCCGCGTGCAGCTGGACACCAGCGGGGTCGGCCACCACCTGAGCCTCGCCACCTCCTTCTCCTGGAAGGACCACGCCAGGGAGCTCTTCTGCGAGGTGCTGCACGGCTCCCAGAAGGCGAGCGGGGAGCTGGTCCTGCGGGTGAGACGTACGTGGGGCGGGGACACCTCTCCCGCTGCTCTGCCACCCGGCTCACTCCCCTGCCACCCCCGAGGTCCCCCAGGGCAGGGTGTCCCCAGCTCCTCCCTCCCTGCTCCTCCATGACCCACAGCCATCCTGCAGTGCCCTCTCTGCCACCTCTGTCCCAGCTTTGTCCCCTTTTCCCTGCTCCTTTCCTCCGTGCAGAGCCTCTCAGGGCTCCTTTCCCCGGCATCCACCTCTGTGCCAGCATCCCCGGGGTCCCCCCCGGCTTCCCCTCCGCCACCGCGCCTGTCTGTGTCCCCCCCGCAGACGCCCCCAAAGGCACCAGGGTGTCGATCACCCCCTCGGCGCAGAACATCCTCGTGGGGGACACGGTGTCGCTCAGCTGCGAGGTGAACAGCAGCTACCCGCCGGTGTCTGCGTACCAGTGGTACAAGGACGGCGCCGCCGCGGGCACTGAGCGCACCCTGACGCTGCGGGGCGTGCGGCGGGCGGACCACGGGCAGTACCGGTGCGAAGCCCACAACGCCCTCGGGGCCGGCACGGCGCCCCCCGTGATGCTCTACGTCTTCTGTAAGTGCCGGGGGGCTGCTGGCTGGGGGGGGCACCCAGTCTGAAAGGGGCAGAGGGAACCAGGCTGGGTGTGATGGGACCGGGTGGGAAAGCATCTGCCCCGGCTTGGGGCACCTTGGGTACCTCTGCGTGTGCCCGAGCACAGGTCCTCAGTGACGCGGGCTGCTGCTGCACACGCAGAGGATTTCTCTCCGGGGGGCATTAAATTCAGAAAAAGCCCCCTGCCCAGCCTGCTGGGGGTCTCCTGCCCGCCCTGAGCATGCCCCCATCTCCTCCAGCCGCCGAGATCTCCGTCAGCCCCGCGGCCGAGGTGCGGGAGGGGACGAGCGCGGAGCTGTCCTGCGACGTGCCCGGCGGGGAGGGCCAGGAGCTGAACTACACCTGGTACAAGAACAGCGCCTGGCTGCAGGAGGGCCCCGCGCACACCCTGCTCTTCCACCGCCTGGCCGCCAGCGACGCCGGCTTCTACTCCTGCAAGGTGAGGTCGGACTCGGAGACCTTGCAGGTCTCTTCCAAGCTGGATGATTCGGTGATTTTCTGTGCTTCTGTGGTTCCGTGAAGGTGACCAACGACCGGGGCAGCACCGCGTCCCAGCCCGTCAGCCTGAGCGTGACCTGTGAGTGCTCGTGGCCCTGGGCATCACCCTGCGGGTATGGGAGACCCCCGTGGGCAAAATCCCTTAGTGCCAGGGACCGTGTGAGCCCCCAGACACCATCAGTCCAGCTGGGAAGGGGGATTCAGCCTCGCTGGGATGCTGCAGATGCAGCAGTTCCTGGCCATGAGCCCGGCGAAGGCAGCGGTCGGTGAGCTCCCTGCTCCTCTCGGCACCTCGCGCCCCAGACGCCGCTCGGGGGTTACCACCCCAGGAGCCAGCGGGGATAACGACAGCTTTTGCAAGTCAGGGGAAAAATAAAACAGCCCTGGGTTTGGCTCTGACATTGCTGTTCATAAATATAACCCGCTGACGTCAGGGGGAAAGCAGCTCCCAGGAGCAGCTGTGCTCGCTGGCAGGGCCGGGTGGCCGTGACGTGCGCGCGGCCGCCCAGGTAGGGCCACGATGCCGGGGATCTCCCGGGGCTGGCACGGCCTCTGACCCCCTTCCCTGTGCCGCAGACCCCCCCAGGACCCCCTCCCTGACGCTGCTGCAGGAGCCGCAGGGCGGCGGGCTGGCTGTCGTGCACTGCTCGGTGGACAGCCGCCCGCCGGCCACCCTGGCGCTGTACCGCGACGGCAACCTCGTGGCCACCAGCGGCTCGCAGGCGGCCCCCAGCCAGCGGCTGGCCGTCACGGCCTCCCGAAACGCCCTGCGCCTGGAGATCCGCGGCGTGAGGCCGCAGGACGGCGGGCAGTACCGCTGCACCGCCACCAACACCTTGGGCAACGCCAGCGCCACGCAGCCCTTCGTCACCCACAGTGAGTCCCGCTGCGCCCTGCCGGCTCCCATCCCTGGGGCTGGGGGCACGGCACCTCCTCTGGCATGGATATGGGGGTGTTGGGGTGTTTCTGTGGGGCTGTGGGATCCCCCCGGGGGTGTCGGTGTGATTCTGTGTGGATGAGGGTCCCGCCGTGTGGCCGGGCACTGGGGTGGGTGCTCACCGTGCCGTCCCCTGTGGCCCTTCCCCATCCCAGGAGGAGCTGGAGCTGGTTTTGCAACTCAAAATCTGCAGCAGAGCTTGTCCAAGCCCATTTCTCCTGGTGCAGGCAGCCCAGGGTGGGAGCAGCACCCGGGCACGGAGCGGGTCCCTGCTCCCTCTCATCACAGCCCCTGCTTTGGAGATCCGGGGTGGAGGGAAGAGCCCCCAAAACGCACCCAGGGGCACCTTCCTTAGGCTGCCAACAAAAACCAGGATGGACCTCGAGGTTCCAAAGGGAATAACGCTGGTCTGGGTGGTGCTGTTAGCTGGGTTCGTTTTCATCCGAGCCCCTCACCGCCTCCCCAGCCCCTCTCCTGGCCCAGTTGGGTCCCTGCTGGTTGCAGAGAACTGGTGAGAGTGGCTCAGGAGGGGACATCCCAGCTGGCTGCCACCACCTCCCCAGCTCCGTGACCCCTTGTCCGGGGGCTGCCCGGATCCGTGCGCTGCAGGGCAGTGGCGTGGGGGGGATTTGCGCAGGCGGATCCACAGCGGGGGGCAAAGGTTCCGCAGCAGAGCTTTCCCCAACCTCTCCCTTCCCTCCGGCAGCTGCCAGAGTCCTGATCCAGCCCTCGGCGGAGGTGCGGGAGGGGGAAGCCGTCACCCTGAGCTGCGAGGTGCCGGGCGACGCGGGGCCGGCCACCTTCAGCTGGTACAGGAACGGCCGGCGGCTGCGCGAGGGCGCGGAGCCGGCGCTGAGCTTCCCGGCCGTCCGCAG
>JADZGK010000512.1:0-11524 GCA_018104995.1 Cairina moschata | reverse complement strand
TTTGGGGGATGAGCGGCAGAGGTTTGAGTTTTTAGGTGGAAAGGCAAAGAGGATTCGCTGCCAAAGCAGGCGTTTTGTGCTTGATTTTGGTGCTTCGCTCCTGCAGCATCCCCGGCTGGGGGCGGAAGGATGCTGTGTGAGGGCTGCACCCCCCCCCACAAGCAGAAAATTGAGCTGAATGCTAAAGCTTGATGGAAAAGTGAGAAGAAACACGCTAGGGCTGGGTTCAGTGAACGGCAGAGCGCGCTCATGCTGTCTGCTGCTGTGCACAGCCCCCCACCCTCCACGTGTTGGCAGAGGGGGGCACAGGATGCCGTCAGCGGGGGGGCACACAGCATTGTGCCAGCCTGTCCCACCTGGGACAGCAAAATGGGCAGGGACACGCCAGCAAAAGTGTCCCCATGAGGTCCCCACCGTGCCGTGCCGCACTGTGCCCCCCCAGCCACGGGGTCCCATGGGGGGCGAGGCACTGACCCCACACCAGGGCCACGCTGCGGCTGCAAGCACGGGGAAGGGACCCGGAGGAGGAGGCTCCCCAAAGCCCCTCCAGCCTGTCCCCAGCCCCCGGCACCGATGGGACCCCCCGTCCTGTTCCCGCAGCGCTCTCCCACCTCCTGGTGTTCACCGTCCTGGCCGGGCTGCTCCTCGCCCTGCTCTGCGTGGCCCTGCTGGCCCTGCTGGCCGTGAGGCTGTGGCCCAGGTAACGTCCCCTGGCTGGGACGGGGACGCGGGGACACGTGGGGAGGGCGCAGCGGGTGGCAGCTGCCTCTCCTCCTGCCCAGGCTGCGCAAGATTTGGGGCTTGCCGCGGGCTGAGGACACCTTTGAGCTGAGCAGGAAGCAGGAGCAGCCGCAGGTAGGAGCCGGCAGTGCTGGGGGTGGCTCTGAGGACCCTGCCCCGAGCTCCCTTCATCGGGTGCCCGTGGGGAGCAGCGTGCCGGAGCACCCACGGGCTCCCTGCAACCTGCCCTCACCCCCCCCAGTCCCTTTTCCCCCGTTTTCTCTCTGTTCCACCAACTCTGAGGGGTCCTGAACGCCCCCAGCCCCGGCGTGGCCAAGGGGCACGGTGCTGGGGGCTGGCTGGGGTCGGGGTCTGGCTCTGGTGGGGGTCTGGGCAGATGGGCACTGGGGGTCCAGGCTGCAGCCCAGCACCCCCTGAAGGGCTTCATGAGGGTCAGCTTCACTCCCACAGGCTGCTCCCTGGGGGGGGCTTCATGTGGGTGCTCCCCGGGGTGCCGTGGGTGCTGCCCCTCACGGGGGCAGGGTCTCCCCAGCCAGCCCTGACCCTTTCCAGGTGGATGGGGCGTCCTAAGCCGCTGGCTCTTTGGTGCAGGAGTGACTGTAGCAGCTGGAAACCGCACAGCCCCGGACACGGGGGGGGGCCCAGAGCCACCCTGGGGCAGCCCAGCCCCATCCTGACACCCCCTCCAAGCCCCCCCTGCCTCCCTCCTTCCCTCCCCTGCTGCATGCGGGCACAGCTCTGTGCTGGGCACAGCGTGCTCGGAGCTGCCAAAATCCCAGGACCCCCCCCCAGGAGGGGGTGCGAGCCTGGTGCCGGCCTCTCCATCACCACCATCCTCACCCCCCCACCGAGCTGCTGCCCCCGGGGGGCTGCGTGCTACGCACCTGTCTGGAAATAAAGCGCGGAGCAGTGCGAGCAGTGCGCGTCTGGGGGGGGGGGGGCTGCGCTCAGCGCCCTGGGGGCTGCTTTGGGAATGGGGGGAGCCCACCTCCCCGGCACAGCGGGCAGGAGGCTCTGCCAGGGGGGCTCCCCGTGGGGTTTGCTTGCAGCAGCCGCAGCCCTGTCTCCTCCCCGTTAGATGTCACCCTGAGGCCACCCGGCTGTGCCGTGGGTGCCCACGCAGCGGGGTGGTGGCGGCGGGGGCGATGCTCGCCCACGTGGGCGCTTAATCCCGCGTTATCCGGCTGCTTTGCTGCTTTGTTTGTTTACTGCAGGAGCGTGCCACGGCTGGCGTGGGGCGTGGGGCAGCGCCCACACCCCCCCTCTGATCCCATCACCTCCCCTGCCTGGCCCCAGCACCCCTCTGCCTCTCCACACCCAAACCCCATGGAGTCACTGCATGGCTTGGGCTGGAAGGGGCCAAAATTTCTAGCTACATCCAAAATTTCTAGCTAATCTGCTGCTCAGCTGGCACACGCAGACCCACGTCCCCCTGCCAGCACTCAGGCTGTCCCCGCAGCCCCTGCCCCGCTGTGGGGTCCCCGGTGCCACCAACTGGAGCCAGCGGTGGTCCCCGAGGGCAGCAGAGTGATGGGAGCAGAGGACACGAGTCACGGAAATAGAAAGTCTGATTTGGTAAAGCAGAACTAATCCCCCCTGTGGGACAGATTAAGGGGGGAGCCAGGTCTGTAGGTGCTGTGGGAATCCCCGGGGAGTCACGCTCGGCAGGACGAGGGGCTGCGCAAGCTGGGGGGGCTTTGGGGTCTTCTCCTGGTGCAGAAGTTGGGGGCTGAGACCTGTTGTGGGGGACACACGCGGTGACCTGGGGGGGGGCTGAGCTCCCCAAGCAAGGGGCTGGCTTTGCTCCCCCAGCTTGTGAGTGCTGGGGGGGGGTTGGGATGTGATGGGAGCAGAGCGGGGCCTTTGGGGGCAGCAGGGACCCCCCCAGCCTCCTGCTGAGCTCCCCCCGCATCCAGCAGCGGCGAGGTTAAACCTCCATCGTCTGCTAAGCTGCACGCCCGGGCAGATGAGTCCAGGTGGAGCCGGGGTGACCTGGGCAGGTCCCCCCCTCGGGCTGGACATCACCTTTTCAAGGCATCTCCGTGCCAGAGCCCTCTCCATCCTCCCCAAGCACCCGCTCGCTGCGCTGCTCCCGACAGAGCCCCGGGCTCCGAGGAGGGGCCCCGTGCTCCTCAGCTCCCTCCCTCCGCATCTCGCAAGGCTGAAGTTCATTAATTCTCGCCCGAAGCCCCCCCGGGTGGCCCAGCTGCTCCAGCTGGCCCCTGCTGCCCGCTGTGCCCAGCCGCTCACCGGGGGGCCGGGGCAGATGCTGGTGGGCACTGGTGGCAGCTGGGGACCCTTCCCAGCACCGCGACCGCTGCAGCCTGGGCTGGGGGGGCACCGGGGGGTCCCAGCTGCTGAGGGACCCGCAGAGGGGCTGCGGGCACAGGGTGGCACCGTGGGAGAGCTGAGAACTCGCTGTGGTCGTGCCGAAGCTCTGCTAAGCTGGGAGAGCAGGGGGACCTGGGGAGCTGCGGGGCTTGGGAGAGGACCGGGGTGCGCTCCCTGCTTAATCCAGAGCCGGCGCTACGGGAGCCAGCGATTACCTCCGGTCCCTCTGAGCTCCTTCTCCTCCTTTCCTTCTGGAGCGGCGCACGTTAAGCCAAATCCTCCCATCACATGGTTTAAAGGCAGAGCAAGGGAATAAGGGCAGGTCAGAAGGTGAACTGGAGGCCAGGGATTTGCCATCGGGCAGAGGACCTTGCAGAAATGTGCGAGGCGTTTCTCCTCGGATAAATTAGCGCACGCTTTGATTTGTCGTTGGCAATAATCCTCGGGCCGGCTGGAACGCACCCGGCGCTCGTTGCGGGGGTGATGTGGGGGCACGCGGAGGGCTCGCGTCGCTTTGTGCTGGGGGAGCTGCCCACAAGTGTCACCCAGCCGTGCCTCGCTGCACCAGTGACGCTGATGACTGCTGCAATTATCGTCGCTGGCCTGCCGGGCTCGGAGGCGTAAAAGAGGCCCCGCTCGGCCAGGAAATGAGCCCCGTGGGAGCAGAGGCGTGACGGCCCCGTGCAGATGTGTCCCTCGCCCTGCCCTCTGCCCTGCTGCCCGGCGGGGGGGCTCTGAGCTGCAGAAACCAGCAGCTCGGTTTTGGGCTCTACCGCGTGTCCGTGAGGGTGAGAGGTGCGGGGTGACGCCGTGCTGCCTCTCCTGTGCTCTGTGCCCCCAGGATTTACCTCTCAGCCCACAATAAACCATCAGCAGCACCCCCCTGCTGCCTCTGCTCTGCTCCAGCTCTGGTCCTGGCCGGGGTCACCTCTCCTCCATCCCATAACCGGCGCCTGTCACGTCCTCCTCCGCCCCTCCGCGCCCTCGGTCACATCTGTTGAGTCCGTCCCGCTTCTTCCTCCCCATCGTCATCGATGAATCTCGTTAAGCCCCATGGGGGTGGCTTCCCTCCACCCCCCCCCCCAACACCCAGCCCTGTTCCTGGCCCCTCATGCTGTGAAATCCCTGGAGCTCACGGGCAGTAGCTCAGCACCAAGCCCTGCACCTCCAGGTGCTGCTCCATAAACCCACAGGACACCACGGGTGCTGCAGGAGCATCCCCAGCACAGAGCCCCCGTGCCGGCCCCAGGGGACCCCGCTGCTCCTGCTGCTCACAGAGGGGTTTTATTGGGGATTTATTGGGGCTCTCCTGGTACCCCAGGATCACCAAGGCCACTGCTGAAAACCCACGTGCCCAGCAGCACCCTCGGGCTCCACGGATGAGGAGTGACAAGGCCCCCCCACCCCATTAATTTGATGCTCATTAACTGGAATTGCCTCTGCGTGGCAGTGATGGGTGCCTGCAGAAGGCACCGTGCTTTGGAGCTGTTTCGGCCCCCTGAGGAAGCAGCCCACGGGGGGGGGGGAGAGGTGGAGACAACGAGAGCGTGGCCCCGCACAGCTGGCAGCACGGTGTGCTGACCCCCCCAGGTCACCCCAGCCCAGCACCGGTGTGCCCTGGGGATGCTCAGGATGTGCAGGGTGGAACAGCAGCCAGAGGCCAGCCTGCGAAACGCAGGGCGGCTTCATGCAGGGCAAAACAGCCTGCAAGGCACTTTGGCAAGCTGAGCCCTGAGGTTTGTGCACGCTGCCCCGTGGCGGGCTGGGGTCCCCGTGCCCAGGTACCTCTTCACAACTGCTGTCACCGTGTCCCCTGCCGTGGGTATTTGCGGGGCTGTGCACATCTGGAGAGGGGAAACTGAGGCACCGTTCACACAGACCCTATGTGTGTGGGGGGTTGTTGGGTTTGGGGACAGAGCCAAGCATCGCACAGCACCAGGACAGCACTGGGCTAGTCCCAAGTCATGGTCTGGGGGCTCGCCCTGCCCCGTGAGGACCTGGGGGGCCGTGGGGACCTGCTGTGGGTGTGCGTGCAACGTTTCTGTCAGGGTGCACCCTGCCCCACGTCCCTCAGCATTTCTGCCACCCCTTCCCAGGGACTGTTTTTGCGATCTGGAGCTCCGGTGTGCCGTGGAGCGGGCTGGGGGGGGGGACAGGTCTCTGCGGGAACACCGCACCCCAGTGCCTAGGGATGTGGGGGGGCAATGGGATTGCCTGGAGCCCGAGAAGCAATCCCAGCAGTGAGGTCTTTGGACCAAGAACCCACGGAGCAGGGACTAGTTGTGACCCTAGAAGCAGGGGTCACAACGCAGGGTTGCCAGAACCAGGGTGCCGGGGGGAGAGGATGCCCGAAATTGGGTCCCAGGAGCGCGGGGGGGACCTGGGCTCCCCGGCCCCCGCCGCTGCCCGGCTCGGGGCAGCCCCACGGCCGAGGACTCGTTTGGGGCGCGGAGCCCCGCAGCCGCCCGGGCCGGGATGGGCGCACGGGGAGCCCCGGGGCAGGGGCTCGGCGGTGCGGGGCCGGGAGCCGCCGGGCCGAGGGCGGCTGCGGCAGCGGGCTCCGTGATTTCGTTTGATTCCCACTGATTTCGTTTCACCGAGGCCGGGCGGTCGGGCCGGGCCGGGCCGGGCCGGGGCAGCGCATCCCGGCCGCGGGGCTGCGGAGCTGCGGGGCCCGGCGGGGAGCGGCCCGGGCCGGACAGGGGCTCCCCCCGCCCCGACAGCCCCGGGGCCACCCCGGTTACCCGGGGCCGGCCGGGTCCCGCAAACGAAATAAGCTCTGCCGGGGTCCCGGGGTGCGGGGCGCGGCGGGGCTGGGCACCGCGCAGCGGGCCCCGGGACGGGGGCGACGTCGGGGGGGGACCCGGGGGTCCCTGCGCCCCCACCCGCTCCTGGGCGCTGCCCCCGGGGCAGAAACCGGGGCCCGTGCGGGCGGAGCCGCCGAGGCCTCCCGGGACTCTCCCGTGCCGGGCAGTGGCACCGGCCCCGGCGGTGGCCCTGGGGCTGCGACCCCCGCCCGGCTGCGGAGAAAGTGCCCGGTACCGGGCGGGTGGCACGGGAAGCGCCCCCCGCCCCGTGGGCACGAAGCGCCGCGTGGGACCTTGCCCGCTGGGCCCCCACCGTGGCACCGAGCACCGGCACCTCTCTGCTTCGGGCACACGCGGTCCGTGCACGTTGCCCCCCCCCGGGCACGGGCACGCTGGGTGCTGCACACCCGCCGCGTGTGCGCGCCTGCCGTGTGTCCTGAAAAAACATCCCCAGATATCAACGAGAGCACCAAACGAAAAGCGGCCCCCGGCAGCAGACACGCACCCAAACAACCCAATTCCCAAACAAACAAAACCAAAACGAACCAAAACCAAAACCAACGAACGAGGGAAAAAGGAGAAAGCCCCAGCACCAGGGAACCCGGCGGGGAGCGACCACCCACGCGCGGCCGCCCCGTGTCCGTGCCGAGCGGCGCCGTGTCCACGCGGCTCCCCGTGCCCGTGCCCAGCCGTGCCCAGCCACACGCCCCGTGCACGCTCACGGCGTCTCCGTGCGGTCACCTCGAGCCCGTGTGAAGCCCTGCACACTCACACCTTGCACACTCACCCCGTGTCCGTGCACCCCTAGCGTGTCCGTGCACACAGGCACCGTGTCCGTGCACACTTACACCGTGTCCCCGCACACTTACACCGTGTCCCTGCACACCTACACCGTGTCCCTGCACACTTACACTGCGTCCTTTCACACTTACACTGCCCGTGCACACTCACACCGTCCCCGTGCACCTTTCCCGTGCCCATCCACCGCTCGCACAGTCACCGGGGACCGGGCACACCGGCGCCGTGGCCGTGCACAGCCATGCACACGCGCGTCCCCCACATTTCCCCCTTGTCCCCCCGTGGCCGGGCACGCTTTCTGTCCGGGCACGTTTAGCCGGTGGCCGTGCACACTTGTCCCGTGGCCGTGCGCGTTGCCCCGTGTTCGTGCTCGGTTCCCTCGTGTTCGTGCACATTTCCCCACGTCCGTGCACGGTCCCCGTGGCCGTGCACAGTTCCCTCGTGTCCTTGCAAGGCCCCCGTGGCCGTGCACGTTTTCCTCGTGTTCGTGCACGGTCCCCGTGTTCATGCACAGTTCCCCCGTGGCCGTGCAGAGTTCCCCCGTGCTCGTGCCCGATCCCCGTGTTTGTGCACAGTTCCCACGTGTCCATGCACGGTCCTCGTGCCCGTGCACAGTTGTCCCGTGTTTGTGCACGTTTCCGTCGTATCCGTGCACGGTTCCCGTTTTTGTGCACGGTTCCCTCGGGTCGGTGCACAGTTCCGCCGTGTCCGTGCATGGTCCCCGTGTCCATGCACAGTTCCCCCGTGTCCAAGCACATTTATTCCGAGGCCATGCACGCTTCCCCCGTGTGTGTGAACGATCCCCGTGTCCATGCACAGCTCCCCCATCCATGTCCATACACAGTTCCCCAATACACTGCACAGTTCCCCTATGTCCACGCACATTTATTCCGGGGCCGTGCACGATCCCCGTGTCTGTGCACCTTTCCCTCGTGTTCGTGCACGGTCCCCGTGTCCATGCACAGTTTCCCCACCCATGGCCATGCACACTTCCCCCATGTCCAAGCCCATTTATTCCGGGGCCGTGCACCTTTTCCCCTTGCACGTGTCCGATCTTCTTATTTTTGCACAGTTCCCTCACGTCCGTGCCCGGTCCCCGTGTCCATGCACAGTTCTCTCAAGCACTGCACAGTTCCCCTATGTCCATGCACATTTATTTCGGGGCCGTGCACAATCCCCGTGTCCGTGCACCTTTCCCTCGTGTTCGTGCACGGTCCCCGTGTCCATGTACAGTCCCCCCGTGTTCATACACAGTTCCCCCACCCATGGCCATGCACAGTTCCCCCATGTCCGTGCACATTTATTCCGGGGCCGTGCACTTTTCCCCTTGCACGTGTCCGATCTCCTTATTTTTGCACAGTTCCCTCAAGTCTGTGCCCGGTCCCCGTGTCCACGCACAGTTCCCCCATGCACTGCACGGTTTCCCCGTGTCCGTGCACATTTATTCTGGGGCCGTGCAACGATCCCCGTGTCCTTGCACCTTTTCCCCGTGTCCGTGCCTGGTCCCCGTGTCCATGCACAGTTTCCCCATCCATGTTCAAGCACAGTTTCCCCGTGTCCATGCACATTAATTTCGGGGCCGTGCACCTTTCCCCCGTGTCCGTGCCCGGTCCCCGTGTCCATGCACAGTTCCCCCATCCACGTCCACGCACAGTTTCCCCATGCACTGCACAGTTCCCCTATGTCCACACACATTCATTTCGGGGCCGTGCACGATCCCCGTGTCCGCGCACCTTTCCCCCGTGTCCGTGCCCGGTCCCTGTATCAATGCACATTTCCCCCATCCATGTCCACGCACATTTATTCCGGGGCCGTGCACCTTTCCCCCGTGTCCATGCAGTTTCCCCGTGTCCATGCACAGTTCCCCCATCCCTATCCATGCACAATTCCCCAATGTCCATGCACATTTATTCCGGGGCCGTGCACTTTTCCCCCGTGCCCTCTCACCGCCCCCCGCCCGCGCCCCGTTCCCTGGCTGCCTCCGGCCGTTATTTCGTTCCCCCGACCCCCGGGTGGGACACGGCGGTGCTGGGGACCCGGGGCTGTGCTCGGGGTGCCTCAGAGCCCCCAGCCGCGGCCCGGCTCTACGGTCCCCGAGGGGATCGGGCCGGGCTTCTTCCCTGGAAAGAGCCTTTGTTTACGGGGAGGGGACGGGGAAGCTCCCCCCTGCTCCCCGGCCAGCCCCGGCGGCTCCCCGGTAAAGCCGGACCGGGGGAACCGGGGGTCCCCGGGGCTCCGCTCCCCGGCAGCATCCACACCCGCAGGCCGCCCGCGCGGGCGGTGGGCCCGGAGAAGTGCGGCCATGCCGAGCCGTGCCGAGCCGTGCCGAGCCGTGCCGTGCCGAGCCAGGCCGTGCCGTGCCCGTAGGAAGCGGCCGTGCCCGCCGCCGGCTCCGCGTTACCTTCATTTCCAGCGGGCCGGGGGTCGCGCCGCTCCCGCAGCTCCCCGGGCCTGGCGAGCTGCGGGCGGGAGGCCGGGCACCTCCGCCGAGCCGTAAAACGGAAAACCCAAGGAATTTCCCCCCCCCTTCCCGGAGCGGCCCGGGGAGCGGGCGGCGGCTCGGGGGAGCCCCGGAGCAGCCGGGCTCGGGAGCCCCTCGGCGGGGTGGGAGCCGCCCGGCACAGCCCTGCCCCGGGCTCGGTCCCGGTTCCCGAGCGAGCCGTGAAATAACAGGCGCGGCGCTAACAATACCGGCACCGCCGGCAGGAATCAGGCGGTGAAACTTAAACCGGGAAGGGCCACGGTCTAATACTGATATTCCGCATTGTTTATTATAATGGGAACCGCTATGATTTATGATTATGAGCCGAGCAGCCCCGCGCTCGCCGCGGCTCCTCTCCGCCCTGCGCAGCCCGCGGAGCGGAGCGGATCTGCTCGCCTCCTGCGCCCGGGGAACGGCGGAGCCGGCTGGGCTCCGGGCGGGGATTTCCCTTCCCCGGCTGCTCCGCGCACCGTGACCGAGGCAGAGCAAACGCCGGGCGGCTCATGCGAGCGATACAAACGGCAATCCCGATAAGAGCAGCAGCAAAAGCGAGGGTGGGCGGCGGGGCTGCGTGGGGGGTGTTTTCCGTGGGGGCTGCGCTGCCTCTGGCTCGGCCCGGGGCTCGGTGCGGAGCCGGGGCTCGGTGCGGAGCGGCCGCCCGGTGCAGGCGGCTCTGCCCTCCGCAATCCCCGGGGGAACGGGCCCGGAGCCCACCCCGCGCATCGCCGCCGGGAGCGGCCGGGGCAGGGCGGAGGGACCGGGGTGGCGTCTGTTTCCCTGGGTTTCGTTAGGGTTTGTTTGTAGGGTTTTTGTTTGGTTTGGGTTTTTATTTGTTTGTTTTATTTTTTTTTTTTTCTGCTCGGCCCCGGCACGACGCGAGCCCCCTCGCCAGCCGGGCCCGGCGGCGGGGACAGGGGAGCGCGGCCCCGGCCCGGCCTTGCCGCAGCACCGGGACCTGGAACGGGCAACCGGGAGCCGGGAGCTGAGCTCCGCGGGCAGCACCGGCCGCCGGTCCCGTCCCGCCGCGACGCCCCGTTTGGCCCCCCCGGCCCCGCCGAGCCGAGGTGCGGAGCGGGGCGCAGCGGCCCTCCCTGCGCGCCTGCCTCCTTCATGCGCCACGCTTTGCCCTTTTCATTTTATTTCTTTTTCTTTTCTTTATTTTTTAATTTTTCTTCCCTTTCCCTCTCCCTCCATCCGTTTCTGTTCGCTCTGCGCTGTCTCCGCCGGTTCCCGTTATTTGGGGGCTGGAGGCAGGTTGCCGCAGACACCGAGCGGCGGCTCGGGGCCCACCGCAGCCCGGCGGCACATTTGGAGGCCTCGCACTCCCCGTCCCCGGGGAATCCCGGAGCTCCCGCCCCGGCCGTGCCCAGGCCCCTCGGCGGCCACGATTGCCGCAGCCCCGGGGGACGCCCGGTGCCGGGCTGCGGAGCCCCGCTGCGGCGTCGGGGGGCACGGAGCCCTCGCGGTGTCCTTCGCCGGGGATTGAGCTCTCGGGGATGTTGGGCTCCCGGCAATTGGATTAACAGCTAATTTATTTATTTTTAATCCACCGTCATTACAACCGCTTCGATTTGAGGGGATTCAGTGCGCGGCGAAGAGGGGTCCCGCTCGCAGCCCATCCTGCGGGCAGCGGCAGGAGGTGAAGCAGCGCCGGGTCCCGCTTTCCCACGGGTTTTGCCCCGCCGTAGGGAGCTCCAAACGGAGCCGTGGGTGGGGGGCAGCTGCTCGGGACCCCCGGCCCGGAGGCCTCGGCCGGGCTCGGTGCGAGCCGCTCGGGGTGGGCACGGGGCAGCGCTCGCCTCGGGGCCGGGCCCTGGGGTTGGGGGTTTCAGCGGGGACCAACGCGAGGTCTCGGGGAGGCGGCGGGGGTGACTCCGGCGGCACCGGGAAGCCTCCGTTACCGGCCAGCGGCCCGGGGCTGCCGGGCGGATCCGCCACCGGGTGAAGGAGCGGAGCGGCCCCGAGCCCCCCGACCCCAAACCGGGCAGCCAGGGGGGCAAAGCCGGGCCGGGGCCCACTTCTTGCTTTACTCCTTCCACCCAGACGCGTTTGGCCGCCGCTGCAGCTCGGCCCTGGGGAGGGGGTGTGCGGCTGAACCCGGCCCTGCCGCCTCTCCCCCCGCGTTCCCGGGGCCGGGCATCGGCCGCCGAGGGGCTCTTTGTTTGCCCACCGCTCTCACGGGCCGGGAGGGCAGGAAATTGCGTGCTGCGTGCCGGGCAGCCGGCTTAAAACCGCTGCTTCTCTCCCCGCGCCTCCCCCGCGCCGCCGCCGCCGCCGCCGCGGGGCCGGGGATGCGCAGCGCAGAGCGGCGGCGCGGGGGAGGGCCGGGCCGGAGCAGCAGCGCCCGTCCTCCCGCCGCCCCCCC
>JADZGK010000511.1:0-14480 GCA_018104995.1 Cairina moschata | reverse complement strand
CGGGACGGGGCAGGGGGGGGGGGGGGGGGACACAGAAAGGCACGGACAGAAAGACAGCACGGGGAGGGCAGGGACAGAGAGACAAGAACCAGGAGAGAGTGAGAGATGCGAGAGAGACAGACGTGTTAAAACAAACGCCCCAGCCCCCTGCCCCGTTCAGAGGGGCTGCGGGGAGCCCAGCCCGCTGCCAATTCCAGAGAAACAGCAAATTTCTGGAACAGCAAATTTCTGGAAACGGCAAATTTCTGAGACAGCAAAGCTCTGGAACAGCAAATTTCTGGAAGAGCAAAGCTCTGGGGCTGCGAGGGGGAAGCGGGGCCAGGGTCTGCTTCCCGTGGTGCTGCCCGCACCCATGGGTGCTCTCCTGGCGCAGCCGAGCTACGGGCGCTGGGCACCCCCTGCGGTGCCCCTAAACCCCAGCTCTGCCGCCCTGCCCAAGCAGCGGGAGCGTCCCCGGCCGTGCTACGGTGCCGGGGTCACCTCTGGGGACAGCAGGGCTCTGGTGGCCCCGAACATCTGAAGGCAGAGCCGCTTCCAGGCGTGAAGCCGCGGGGAGCGGGGTGGGGATCCCCTCCCCAGGCTGCCTCGAGCATCCCTGCTCCTGCCTCTCCATCCATCCTCCGGCCCGGAGGAGCCCCAAAAGTGGAGCTCGAGCACCCGGGTGGGACGGGGCCCCCAGCCCCCCGTGTCCCTCGTCCCATGGCCACCCTACACCCTGGGGCGGGCTCAGAGCTCAGCCTGCGGGTCGGGGCTGCCCCGGCACCCCCTAAGCTGGTGGCATCGCCACGCTTCTGTCCCTCCCTGGCAGAGCAGAGGGGTAGGAGAGGCAGAAAGAGACAGAGAGGGGACGGAGGGACAGACGGACAGGCAGAGGCAGGAGAGGGGAGGAGACGGGTGGGAAGAGATTCGTGTTAGCGCCTGGCAGGAGGGGCTGGCACCCTTGGGGCCACTGCAGCGTCGCCCCAGGAGGGCCACCGAGCGGCACAGCCCTCGCGCGTCCCCCGGCACAATGGGCCCACAGTGCAGAGCTAATGGACCGTGGGCTGCAGGAGGTCGCAGCCCCCGGCCCCTTTCCGGGGGAAAAACAACGCCGACGTCGGCGCGAAGCCGGCCGCGGGGCTGGGGCTGCTCGGGGAGGAGCAGGGGCACCAGGGCCAGCAGCCCACACCCACCCCCAAATTCCCCAGGGGGTCCCTGCACCACCGCTCGCCTCCATCCCAAGGCGCCCTGGGTCCCTCCGTGCCACCGGGGTCCCCAAAACTGACGTCCCCTTCTCGCTGCCCCCGTCCCGCCCTCCTCATCGGGGAGTGGGGCAGGGCGCACACCCCGTCCCGGGGCTCAGCACCACGCCACGGGGTTGGCAGCCCCCGGCTCTTCTGGTGGGCACTCCCCAGGGCATCCCCGTCCCGGGGCGCACAGCGCTCCCCCGGCTGCCCAGGGAGGGGGGCACTCAGCCATCGGATGAACCTGGTCCTAATTGGGGTGCCCAGAGGAATGGGGAGAACGGTTCCCAGGCCAGCACGGCTCCTGCTGCTGCCCCGGGGGCTGCTCGGGGGGAGGAATGTGCCCCTGTGCTTTGAGCCCAGCCCCATCTGTTTCCTTCAGCCCCGCATCCCCAGCACCGGTTTTCACCCATGTCGGGGCTCTCCCAGTCTGAGCACATCACCTCCCCGTGCCCTGGGGTGCCGGGGGGGGTCTTTTAAGCATTGCTGTGCTTGGGGACTTCGGAGCAGGCACCTGCCTGGAGGCACAGCCCCGTCACCACGCGCACAGACGGACAAGGGGAGGCACCAGCGTGTCCTGCGTGCGGGACAAGCAAGCCCCAGGGGACGAGGCAGGGGCAGGAGAGGTGGGCAGGGTCCCCTCAGGGGTATTTTTCCTAAGATGTGAACCAGGAGGCACCAAGAGGGGTCTCCGGGTCGGGGCTGGGTCGGCACCTGCGCCGCTGCCCTCTGTGCCCAGCGCTGGGCTCCTCGTCCTCGTGCCCCTGCCCGGCTGGGGCTGCTCCCGTCTGCACGGGCGTCGTGGTGAGCAGGATCACATTTGCCCCCGTGGCTGGAGTTCATATCCAGCTTGTCGCTAATTAGTGGATCCATGTCCTTTTCAGCCTCCATTACGATCAAGGGCCGCGTCCCTCTCGCTGGAGACGTAAATAAGCTCAGCCAGACCCGGTCCTCGGCGAGTCCATGAGTAATTCCCCTCCAGCCCTTCGTCTTCCAGCAGTACCCGTCCCCACCTCCCCTCTCGTACGCTTCTCACCGCAGCCAGAGCTTTGCCAAGGTCTTCTCCGGAGGCAGCAGCTTCATTTTGTCCCGGCAAAAACCCACCTCCTGCCCCCCGCGTGCTGGCACGGAGCAGGCAGGCGGCACAGGGAGGGGACACGGCTCATGAGAAGCCTGGCAAGAGCTCTCGGCGTGGTGTGAGGCCAGGAACGAGCTGAGGCTCACAAACCTGAGAGCGTCTGGAGGGCTCCCGGTGCTGGGGACGGGTAATTTCCCCACCACACGGCCAGCTCCAAGGGTGCCCGGCGGAGACACGGGCACGCGCTCCCCACCCCTGCCTGCACCAGGAGCAGAGCCGCTCCCAGGAGAAGGGCAAGGGAAGGGCAGGAGGAGTGCTGAGAGCCACGTGAAGGCAGGGCTGCAGCTCCCTCCCCTCCCAAGCAGCTCCTGCCCCTGCGGGAGGTCCCCGGGGTCACCGCCAGCCCCGAAACCAGCGCCCGGGAGCTGCCACGTGCGGCGCTGGAGGCAGCACGCGAGCTCCCCGCGGCTGCGGGGCTTGGGGGCTAATTTAACCCAATTTAATTGCTTTATTTTATTGTATTCGTTATTTTAATGTATTATTTTCATATATTAATTTAATCTATTATTTTTTTTTTGGTTTGTTTTATTTTTTTTTTCACTTTAAATGCGCACCCCCCAGCGCCTGCCAGAGCAAGCTGCAGGGCTGGCAGGGGCACAGCCACGAGCCCCCAGCTGCCGGGCATCTCCCTGCACGAGGCTTCCCGCACACGGGGAAGGGTTCGTGCCCTAGGAGCTCAGTGCCAGGGGCTCCACAGGACCCCCCCAACAGCCCCCACGCTGTCTTGTGGTTTCTCCATGGGTCCCTTCACGCTGCACCCCGTGCCGGGGTGCCCCCCCCAAGCATCCTGCAGTGCACAGGGGGTGCAGGGAGAGGAACAAAAGATGCCCCAGGTCAAACGAGGCTGTCCCCCTGTCCCCCTGTTCCCCTCCAACCAACCTCCGAGGCCGGGCTGAGCACCACCAGCCCCCCCGGTGCCCCCCACACATCACAGCAGCCACGTCCCCAGTGGCCCCCCCCGGCTCCCCGCTTGGCAGCCGAGCAGCAGAGCTGCGTGCTCGGTGCCACCTGCTCCCCTGCGCTGGGAAAACGTCTCCAAATGTCACCGAGCACCGGAGCTGCCCAGGGCCCCGCTGCGGGGATGCTCCGGGGAGTCGTTCCGGCCGTCTGTCCGCCTGCCAAGCCGTGGGACGGACACACGGACAGCCCCTCCCGTGCTGGGGCTGCCCAGCAAGGCGCGAGTGCCCGCACCTGGGTGGGATTTTACACCAGCAGCTCGTGCCAGCAGCACCGAGTGCTCCACAGCATCCCCCAAAACCAAACCGCCACCGCTCCCGCATCTCTGCGCCGCCCGTGGAAAAGCCACACAAGGGGGGGGGCTGCCAGGATTTGGGGTGTGCAAAACCACCGGGTGACCGGGGGGGGCTGGGGCAGGAGGCAGGCACCGGCAGCCCCCCCGTGCCCCGTGCACACGCGCGTGCTCTGATCCACGCGCTCCTGCCCACCTGTGTGCGCTGGCACGGGCGGCACCACGTGCGCACGCTCGTGCCCCCGGCCGCATCCTGCTCGCAGCCGGCTGTGGGGCCACGGCTCCCCAGAGGGGAGAAGCAAGGGCTGGGGGCACGGCCCCCCAGGGGAACAAGGCTGGGCAGCGGGGATGCTGCTGCATGGAGCCGTGGCTGAGCAGGGGCTGCAGTGCTGGGAGCGGCCGCCGGGACCCCGCTCGGATCCCTGCCCTCTGCCCGACACCTCTCGGCTACAAAAGAAACGATTTCCAAATGATTAACCCCGATTAAGGCCCCCAGCCGGAAGGCCAAGCTCCCCGTGCCACGCTGGGGTGGAAAGGTGGAGGGAGCCCGTGGCCGGGGTGGGGAGGGAGCTGACATCGTGGGGAGGGAGCCCAAATCCTGGGGAGGGAGCCCAAATCCTGGGGAGGGAGCCCAAATCCTGGGGAGGGAGCCCACATTGTGGGGAGGGAGCCCAAATCCTGGGGAGGGAGCCCAAATTGTGGGGAGGGAGCCCACATTGCAGGGCAGGAGCTCACAGAGCATTTGGAGCATCCCGGAGCCCCACGAAGCATTTTGGGGTCTGCAAAAGGTCCCATGACATTTCCCTCCCCACGCCAGTCCCCACCTAGCCGGATACGGCCCCTGGGCACTGCCTCCCCTCCTCACACCTCTTTTTCCTGTCACGGGGCACCCAGCAAACGCATGGCACCGGCTGGAGGCTGAGCAGCAGCACGAGGCTTCCCCGCACCGTCACGGTTTGCTGGCGGAGCCGAGCAGAGCCTGAGCCCCCCCACTGCCCACCCAGGTCCCATCCCTCAGCCCTGCTCACTAAGCCGTGCCGCCACACACACACTCGCGCAGGCGCACACTCTCGCCCTCGCCATCTCCCCCCGGCCGCCCTGCCCTTCCCCAAGCTCCCCGGTGGGGTTGCACCGAGCCTCAGAGCCCATCGGCACCTCCGCGCCCCACGGTCTGGGGCTCCCCATCCCCTGGTGCTGACACCCTTGGGCCTCGCCACGTGGGGAGCACGGGGCCGGGCGCATGCAGGGCGGGGGGCTCGCCTGGTTGTTTTTTTTTTAATGCAGTTTGTTATTTAACAGCCCTGCCCCGGCAGTGACCCCGGCGCTGTGACGCTCTCCGCGCCGCGCGCCTCCGTCGCGCCGATCGAGGCCGGTTCCCCACCGGTGTTGGCCGCCCGGGATCAGCCCCTCGCCGTGGTGCAGGGAAGGTGGGAAGCAGCCTGCCCTTCCTCCTCCTCTTCCTCCTCCTCCTCCTCCCCGCACCGCAGCCGGCAGAGCCCTCGCGCGTTGCGTAAGCCGGCGGGCTGCCTGCCCAAGAGGTTTTGTAACCGCGCGGTGGCCGCGCAGACGCCGCCTTCTCGCCAGCCCCAGCCCCAAGAGTGCCAGGGCGCAGCACCCACACCGAGCCCTCCAAAATACCCAGGATGGACGTGCTCCGGGCCATGGCCGTGCCCACAACGCACAACAAAGCGCATCTGGGACAAGCACTGGGAGCCCTCCCCACCACGCCGCGCTCCGAGCCCCTCATCCAGGAGCCCCTCTGTGCCCCGGCACTGCTGTAGGGCCGGAGGCAGACACCAGCCCCCGATCTCCCTGCTCCCTGCAGTTCAGGACCGTTCCAGCTTGCCAAGAGCACCGCAGGATGCTGTAACACAGGGCTGTGTGAGACGGGGCTGGGCACACTTTGGGGGGAGCAGCGCCCTGCTCCACCCGACCCCAATGCCTCTCCTAGGGGACACCCAGCCAGCGAGTGCCAAAACCAGGTGGGGACAACCCCAGGTCTCCTCCGAGGCTCCAGCAAGGCTGTAGGACGTTTTCCCCATCTATAAAATTCTCAGGGATCCAAAAAGTGCTGCCAGGGAGGAGACAGACCTGGCGGTGGGCAGGGAGCTGTGTGGTGGGACCCCCGGGCAGCACCGGGGTTTGGGGTTCAGGGTTGGGGTTCCCTGTGCCAGCGGCACCAGAAAATGGGGTGGTGTCAGAGCCGGCCCCGAAACTCCCACCAGAACTGCTTTCCATCAGGAAGCGGCACTTTTAGGAAACTCCTTCCCCATAATTGTACCCACGGCGATCCGTGGAGCTCGTTCGGAGAACACCCAGCGCCCTCCCACATTTCGGAACCACAGCCTTCAATCACAAATTCTGGGGTTATTTTCCATTTGCAATGGGAAGTGCCTAATGAGACGAACCTCAATTAAATTTCCCACCTTTATTTACATTGGACGTTTTGCTCAGCGCCAGCTGAGTCTGGGGGACTGTCGGAGCACCCAGGCCTTTTGGATTACCTCCTAAAGCCTCTCAAGAGCGGCTGTCTCACAAAAACTCCAGAAAAGGTGAATTTTGGGTGGTGGATGGGTGGAAGGATGGATGGGAGGGTGGATGGGAGGATGGGAGGATGGATGGATGGATGGATGGATGGACGGATGGAGGGATGGATGGAGGGATGGATGGAGGGATGGAGGGATGGATGGAGGGATGGATGGAGGGATGGATGGATGGAGGGATGCCTCCTCAGGAAAGAACATGCCTGTCTCTGACAGCTACCTATTCTGCATGGCCAGGAAAAGGGATTTCCAGCAAAACTTTGGAAATTCAGCTTCCCCACGTGCTGAGGGCTGCAGACCAAGGGCGAGTGCCCTGCCCCGTGGCACGAGCCCAGCCTGGTGGCCCTACCTGCCCCACACATTTTGGGGTGGCTCTGACCCACGGACCCCAGCCCCGGGGTCTGGCTGGCTCTCGCCCCCTCTGGACCACAAATTTCCTGTGGCTCTCCACGCCGGAGGCCCACAGACGGCTGTCTCATTGTTTTCTCCTGCAGGGCCTGAGAGTTGTTAATGGCTGGAGGTGCGATTAATTTTTAACAGCCTCGTCTTAATTGTCGTGCTATAAATAGACCTGCCAGCCCCTGCCCTGCGCTTTCTCATGGCTGTTTTGCTCGGAAAAATCCTGGAAGCCTTGTGCAGGGGGTACCCCCGCCACGGAGGGTGCTTGGGGGTCCGAGGATGGCCCAGGACCCTGTCCCGAGCCAGCCCCACGCAGCGTGGTGCGAGCCCTGTCCTCAGCCCCCCCGGGCCTCCCGGGTGCCCCGCGCACCACAGGGACCCTTGGTGGCCCTGTGCCACCTCTGCCCCGGCTCCCACGAGGATGTGCCGAGCTGGCAAAGGCCCCGTGTCACCTGAACCTGAGCCTGGCATTGAACTCCTGACCCAGAAAGCAAAGCCTCCTGGCCCAGGCAAATCCCCCCGGGCAGCCCACCCCTCCTCGCCTCCCGCCTGGGGATTTGCAGGAATTATCCTCCCGGCGACATCCCCCCGGGGTCGTTCTGCCTCGCCGCTTGGCGTTTTCCGTGCCGTAACGGCACCAAGAAGGGGCACCTTGCCCCAGCGCCTTGGGGTAGGGGTGCGCTGCCTGGAGACAGCCTGGAGAGGGCAGAGGGGCTGCTGCTGCTGGGGGGACCCCCACGCACCACCCCAGGATGAGACAGGACAAGGGAGCCCAGCGGGATGTCCCCGTGGGGATGAGGGAGCCCACCGGGACGTCCCGGCGGGCAGGGATGCGTTTCCAAGCTGCTGTTTTACAAGCTAATGGAAGCGCTCTCCGGGCTAATTAAACTCGCTTAGCACCAAACTGCTATTTCCACGGATTAATTAGGAAGAAAGGACGCAAACGGCACTGGGCTGGGGCCAGCGCAGCACCCAGCAGGCGGAGCAGGCGCTGGGTCTCCTGCCTGGAGGCGCCCCCCCGGCACTCACCCCGTGCCCAGCAGTCCCCCCACTCCCCTGGGGAAGGCAGAAGCATCGATGGAGCAGCTACACCACGGCCTGCCCCGGGTCCTGGGAGCTGCTCACCAGGAGGGAAACCACCCAAATAGGAGAAATGCTGTAATTATTGCAGAAATTGTTTTTTTTTTTCCCTGTCTGAGGCAATGGGCACAAGGGAGCCCCGTGGGACAGGAGTGGCCGGTGCTGAGCCCCCAGCTCTGGGCCACATCTCGGGGGGCAGCGTGGGGTGTGCAGCACAGACACGGCCCCCAGCCCGGGGGGGCATCGCCCAGCTCCTGCCAAAAAACCCCCCTGACACAGACAGCAACGCCTGGGTGTGCAAACCCCGGGGCCCCCACCTCGCCAACGAGAGGGGGCCGGGGAGGGACGGCGGGGGGCACGGAGCCGCCACTGGGAACTGGCTGCAGGGGAGGAAACGGCGTGAAAAGCAGAGGAAGGGATTTAAGAAGACAGAGACGAAGGAGAGCGATGGGGAAGAGAGGATGCGGGAAGGAGAAGAGGAGAGGAGAAGAGACAGCCGTGGCCTACAGGGTGCGAATTTTCTCACCCAGCGCCGAACGCAGCACCGAGGCACCACCCAGACACACACTCGGCCCCGACACGACGGCTGCGCCTCCCCTCCTGCCAGCCCCGGGCTGTGCCAGCAGCACCCACCCGGCCCCGGGCTCGTCCCCGGCACGGCCAGGGCAGCGCCGTGCTGCCGGCACCCAGGGCTGGCACCGCGGGGAGCAGACCCCGAGCGCAGGACCCGGGGTGCTTCGCTCCTCACCGTGCCACCAGCACCTCCCGGGATGTGTCCTGCAGCCAAAAACCTGCCGCCAGCAGAGCGAGGCGGTGTTGGGGTTGCGTGGGGGGCTCTGCTCCTCCTGCTCCCCTCGCAGGGGGATGGATGCCGTGGGGGTGTCCCCGCAGCCAGACCCCCAGCACGGCACGCACCAGGAGCCTGGGGCCAGGGTCAGGCTGCTGGCAGCAAGGGAAGTTTTGTTCTGGGAGAGTTTGGGGAAAATTGAGATTATTTCCAATGTGCTTGTGGGAGAACTCGTAGCTGTCTCCAGATGTGCCTTACTGGCCAGAGGGAGCAGCGGAGTTATTTCGGTAGTTCCCAGCTGTGCTGTTTGGCACGGGGGGGTCTCCATTCATTTTATTATTATTATTTTTGCATTCATTTTCAAACCCAAACCGCCGCAACCCTAACTCCTGCTTAGCAGCCGTCACCACGACCCCCTGAGCACGGCACAAACTCCTCCAGCGCCGCTCGCCCGGACCGCGCAGCCCAGCCCCGCTCTCCCCGCGCCCCACACACCTCGGCAGGGCTGTGCCGGGGCAGGATGCGTGCCCGCACTGGGTTTATGGTGTGGGTTCACCACCGCAGATCAGACCCAGGCATCCTGCACGCAGCCTGCTCCCGGCAGCACCGTGCGCTCCTGCCCGGCCACGCTGCGCCGCGGGCGCTGCCGTGAGCGTTTTGGGGCAGCACCGAGAGTTTTGGGGCCGCACCACGGCACCAGGGATGCTCCCTGCAGACCCCGCACGGGTGTTCAACCCCCCCTAACAGGCAAACCGACCGCTCCTTTGGCTCAAAAAGAAATAGGGCGAGGGTGCTGCGCACACAGCACCATGCACACAGCACCGTGCACGCGTCTCCCGGCTCCAGGCCGAAACACGAGCGAGCGCCCGGCCACCCCGGCACGCACCGAGCCCCTCCTTGGGGGCTGGAGCCGTGGGCTGGGGTCAGCAGCAGGCTCTGCACCGCGACACCTCTCCCCCTCCCCTGCGCCCACCTTCCCCCTCCCCACATCCCGGGGGGAGCCGGGGATGGCAGCGGGGCAGAGAAAGCGAGCGGCCCCTTACCTGGGTCTCGGAGAGGTTGAGCTGCCGCGCTAGCTCGGTCCGCTCGCGGCCCACCACGTACTGGCAGCGCTGGAACTCCAGCTCCAGGCGGTAGAGCTGCTCCGCCGTGAAGGACGTCCGCGTGCGCTTGGGCCGGTCCAGGTCCAGGCCCTTGGGGAGGACGATCTCCCGAATCGTCCCTTTGGCATCTAGGGGGAACGGGGAGAGGGGACGTCAGGGGGGAGCCTCCGCGGGGGGATAAAGCTTGGCTGGGGGGAAAAGGGTCGGGGGGAGCTGGTCCGAAGCATCGCTACGGGGGGAGGAAAATCTTCCTTAAATGAGGCTGCACAACGAGGGCCGGGGGGAGGTTTTGTTCCCGGGCTTGACGCAGGAGTAACTCCGAGAAATCGCCCGAGCTGCGGCGAGGAGAGGTGACACCGCACGGTTCAATTGTCCCCTCCGGCCCCAAGTGCTACGAATTTATAAATCTCCAGGAAGTGTTAACAGTTCTTTGTAAAAACAGGGATTTTTTTTTTTCTTTTTTCAGAATGAAAAATAGAAAGCAAAAAAAAAACTCCTTAAGGAAAACGAAGCATTTGGTCACAGATAAAATAGCTTCTGAAAACCAGAAGCAGAAGAGAGTTGTATACCAAGAAAGAGTTCAAATTAAACAGAATTTTAATTAAAAATAATTGTCTTTTTTTTTTTGTTTATGTCCTTCCTTTAGAATACTGGGAAAAAAAATAAATCCCTGTTGAAATTCCCTTTTTACAAAGGTGTTCTCACTGCAGTATGCTCACTGCAAGCCAGCAGCCCCCACTTCTGGGGCTGTTTTCTCCCACTTCTGGATGTGCCTCGGGGTGCTCCTGAGCCCCGGCGGATGGGGTGGGGGTGCTGGGGGACAGGGATGGGACCAACAGGACCAACAGGGAACCCAGGCTGGGACCAGAACGGCACGGCACCACCGAGCGGTGCCAGCCCCAGCGCGCCCAGCCCCAGCGGGGGAGCAGCGCCTGCACCTCCTGGGTGCTTCACTTTGGGGCAAAACCCCTGAAACCCGTTACACTGGAGCAGCTGGGGGGCTCGGGGCTGTGTTTGAACGCTCGAGGGTAAAGGAGGCTTTTGTTAGGAATAAAACTGTTGCACGTGGAGAGCAACGAGACCTGCGGCGGCTTTGCAGCCAGGGGGGGTTCGCAGCTGCTGCGGGGGCTGCAGATTTCACCAGGCTGGGACTGCCGCTGCCCAAAGCCTTCCTCGGGGAAACACACGGGGATTTGGGTCCCACATTACCCACATCAACCCCTTCCATGCTGCAGGATGCTGCCTGCAGCCCATCCCAAGGAAGCCCAGCAATACTTTGCACTGATGGGGTGCTCACCCTGATAGCTACCGAGGGGTCTGGCATTAAAAATTGCCCTTGCAAGCTCCCTGCTGGGCTCCCCCAGCTCTCCCAGAGCACAAACCCCTCGTTCTTGCCATCCCTTGCGCTGCCTTTCCTTAAACAGCACGGGCCCAGCGCTCATCACCGGTGGAGCCACGTTGAAGCCAAGCCTGGCCGCAAAGCCGCCGGTTCTGCCAAGCGCCTTTCCTGCAACCTGCAGGGTAAAAACCACTCACGGAAACCACGGCGAGGCTGCTGCAGGCGGCCCCTGGCTTCCCAGCCCTTGGCTTCAGGGCTCCCCGGCCCCGCGGGACCCAAGGGCTCCAGCAGCCCCGGCTGGAGGTAAGTTGCTTTCTCTTTCCAGCTGACTCAGGCGTGAAAGGATTATAAAGCTGCTGGGGCAGGAAGGGGGAAACAGCGAGGAGCAGACAGGGAGGGGGCGACGGAGCTGGCATGGGGACGACGGGAGCGGGGAGCAAGCACAGGCTTGAGACAGGCACTCGAGTCCTGAAGCCGTTTTCCCACCGTGGTGCATGGCCAGAGCCCGATCCGGGCTGGAGCAGGGCACTGCAGGAGGCACTGGGACCACAGAGCGCATGGGGAGGGCTGGGGGAGGCAAGGAGCGTGTGCTGGCCTCCAGCCAGGCAGGGAAGGTGCCCTCTGCCCCAGGGTATCTCCAGCAGGATCAGGACGCTGGGGTGGGAAATGTTTTGCAAGGGGCAGAGCGTTGGCTCGGATGGTGCCCAGACCACGTCCGCGCCCCGCAGCCGCGCCGGGGTCCCCCTGGCACAACAAGAGCCGGGGCTGTCAGCACGGAGCAGCCAGCAGGGACCTGCAGGCTGCCCAGCCACAGCTGCAGCAACGTGCCCCTCTGCCCTCGCCGCTCCGCACGGCCCCGCTGGCATTATTAGCAGTATTATTAATTGTTATTTCCCCCGCCAGCTGGGCGCAGGGAGGGGGAGCGGGCTGGGTGCGATGCGTGCCGAGCCGCAGCACGCCGCGCCAGCTCGGCAGGGCTCCGTGCCCCGGCCCTGCAGCCCTCACAGCGGGGCTGCGAGGTGCCCATCCGCACAGGTCTGGGGGGCCTGCAGCCAGCCCCCGGTGCCAGGAAGGGCAGAAATCCCATTAGGGGATTACAGACCCCAAACAGCCCCAGGTCCTGCCACGGCAGCTTTGCAGCCTCCCCGATGCGGCTGTAGTGAGTCGGTCTGCTCTTGGGGACCAAGAACGCTGACGGCTGCACATCCAAGACAAAATTTGGGACTAAAATCCCTGGAAAGAGGGCTGGTGCCAAAGGGACCGGCCCTGTTCCTTGGCAGCTAACCACAACGTGGCCCTGCAGCCGGACAGGGCCGGCAGCAGGAGGGAACGGAGAGCAGGCAGCAGCTTTGGGCACCGACCTCGGCGCAGGCAAACAGCGATTTTACAGCAAGCACACGCTGTGCAGCGCAGCACACATGGGCTCCCCCGGCACACAGGGGACACACCACGCACTGCAACACAGCGGAGCCAGAGCCAGGCTCGGGGACGCCGCACACACAGCAGGTGCACGGGGCGCTCCCCCGGTACACCCCAGCACACACCGCGCACCCCCGTGTGCACCGACACTGCTGCCGGGACACCCCTGGGGCTCGCAGCCCCTCACCAGCCCCCAGAATGAGCACGGGGCTGCTGCAGCCCCCCATACTTGGGGAAGAGGAGAATGGGAAACGCGGGGAGCACCCCAGGCAGCCGCACCCATGGGCGCAGTGGCCGCCGCAGGCTCCGGTACGGCGCAGGTCCCGGTGCACGGGCTCAGCCCCACCGAGCCTCTGGGGCTCCCAGTGTGCACAGCCCCCGGCCAGGGGGAACGTGGCCCCCCCAGGTCAGGAACGGGGCCGGTGCTGGGAGCGGCACATGGGGAGATGCGGCCCCATTCCCCCGGGATGTTGCAGCCCCTCCGCACCCGGCCCCAAAACAGCGGAGCCTGGGGACATGGCTGGAGGATGGGGGCGAGGTGGGGGACAGCAGGCCCGGGTCCACCCCACCACGATCCATCCCTGGCATGGGGGAAATAAAACACCGAGAGGGAGCTGGAGCAGCGGGGAAAACAAAACCACTTGCTGGGAAATCAACGCCGAGCGGCTTCCCTGGCACTGCCTCGTGCTTGGCACCGAGCCCTTCACCGGCAGCGGGTCCCGGGCCAGCCCTGCTGCTGCAGGTGCCCCCGGGGCCGTTCCGCTGGGCCGGGGGCTCCCCGCCAAGCCCCCCGCTCGCTGCCCGCTGAACTCGGCGGGTTTGTGCCCTTCCTCCCCGCCACCATTTTGTCCGCGCCATGGCGGCTGCAGCAAGATGGTGCAAACAGCCGCTGCCCGCCGGGACCCGGGGACGGGGAGAACCGGGGGCAACCCCCCCCCGAACCCCGGGTCGCCCCCGGGTCGCTCCCAGCCTGACCCCGCCGGGACCGCGGCCGAGCCCGGGCAGAGCCGGGCCTGACCCCGGCCTGACCCCCGCCAGCCTTGGCGGCCAACCGGGGGTGCCCCGGGGGGGTCCCGCAGCCCCCAGCCCCGGGCTCCCACCCGCACCCACCCGGGGGACCGGAGCCACCGGGGAGAGTGCGGGCTGCTCCGGGCGAGGTGTCCCGACAGGCGCCTATCGCGACATGCGGGAAGGGCCTCGCTGCGCCGCGAGCCCCGAGCGCGGCTCCGTGCAGCCCGGGCGCATCCCGAGGAGCATCCGCGGCTCACGGCTGCCGAGCGCCGCCGAGCATCCGCCGGGCCACGGCTGCCCGAGCCGCGCCGAGCCGCGCCGAGCCGGGCCCGCTGCTGGGAACCCGCGGACACCCGGGCTAAACCCGGGAGAAGAACGCGGCTGCACCGGGATCGGGGCTCCGGCTGCCGCCGTGCCCCGAGCGCTGGGGAAAGGACCGGGGAAGGGACCGGGGAAGGGACCGGAGCAGAGCCCGTGCGGCCCCGGCCCTGCTCGCCCAGCGGCCTCCGAGCTCCGGCTCCCGCAGCGGGGTCTCGCTGCGCGCAGCCCGGGAGGACGCGGCCGGGAGCTCGGGGCCGCCGAGCGCTGCCCGCCCCCAGCCCCAAACTTTCGGGGTTCGCCTCCAGCGCGGCCGGTGGCGGCCACGGGAGCCGCGGGGCCGGCGGCGGGGAGGGATGCTCGGCTGCCCGCTGCCCGCCGCCTGCTGCCCGCTACCGGGACAGAGCCGAGCCGAGCCGAGCCGAGCCCGCCGCGTGCCCCCAGCCCCAGCCGGGAGAGCGATATTATAAAGAGGGGAAAGAAAAAAAAAAAAAAAAGAAATAGCCCCTAACCCGCCGCCGCTCCGTGACGCTTTTCTCCTGCGACACCGGTTTAAAAGCGAAGCTGCTCCGCTCGCCCTTCTCCCGCTGCGTGCGCGTCCCCCGAGCGGGGCACGGCCGGGCAGGGGTCGTGGACCCCCGCTGCACCCCCGCCCCGGCCGGGCAGAGCCCTGCTGCGCCCCCGGCCCCGCTCCGGGGACCGCGGGGAGAGCGGCCCCGTGCCCGCCGCGCGGAGCCGAGCCGGGGGCAGTGGCGGCGGGGCCGGGAGGCCGGAGCCCGGGGGCGGCCGGCGGCGGGGCCGCACCGGGAGCACCGGGAGCGGGACCGGGCGGGTGCGGGGAAGCGCTGCGGGGGGGAACCGGGACGCGGGG
>JADZGK010000510.1:0-14507 GCA_018104995.1 Cairina moschata | reverse complement strand
GGGGGGGGGGGGGGGGGACACAGAAAGGCACGGACAGAAAGACAGCACGGGGAGGGCAGGGACAGAGAGACAAGAACCAGGAGAGAGTGAGAGATGCGAGAGAGACAGACGTGTTAAAACAAACGCCCCAGCCCCCTGCCCCGTTCAGAGGGGCTGCGGGGAGCCCAGCCCGCTGCCAATTCCAGAGAAACAGCAAATTTCTGGAACAGCAAATTTCTGAGACAGCAAAGCTCTGGAACAGCAAATTTCTGGAAGAGCAAAGCTCTGGGGCTGCGAGGGGGAAGCGGGGCCAGGGTCTGCTTCCCGTGGTGCTGCCCGCACCCATGGGTGCTCTCCTGGCGCAGCCGAGCTGCGGGCGCTGGGCACCCCCTGCGGTGCCCCTAAACCCCAGCTCTGCCGCCCTGCCCAAGCAGCGGGAGCCTCCCCGGCCGTGCTACGGTGCCGGGGTCACCTCTGGGGACAGCAGGGCTCTGGTGGCCCCGAACATCTGAAGGCAGAGCCGCTTCCAGGCCTGAAGCCGCGGGGAGCGGGGTGGGGATCCCCTCCCCAGGCTGCCTCGAGCATCCCTGCTCCTGCCTCTCCATCCATCCTCCGGCCCGGAGGAGCCCCAAAAGTGGAGCTCGAGCACCCGGGTGGGACGGGGCCCCCAGCCCCCCGTGTCCCTCGTCCCATGGCCACCCTACACCCTGGGGCGGGCTCAGAGCTCAGCCTGCGGGTCGGGGCTGCCCCGGCACCCCCTAAGCTGGTGGCATCGCCACGCTTCTGTCCCTCCCTGGCAGAGCAGAGGGGTAGGAGAGGCAGAAAGAGACAGAGAGGGGACGGAGGGACAGACGGACAGGCAGAGGCAGGAGAGGGGAGGAGACGGGTGGGAAGAGATTCGTGTTAGCGCCTGGCAGGAGGGGCTGGCACCCTTGGGGCCGCTGCAGCGTCGCCCCAGGAGGGCCACCGAGCGGCACAGCCCTCGCGCGTCCCCCGGCACAATGGGCCCACAGTGCAGAGCTAATGGACCGTGGGCTGCAGGAGGTCGCAGCCCCCGGCCCCTTTCCGGGGGAAAAACAACGCCGACGTCGGCGCGAAGCCGGCCGCGGGGCTGGGGCTGCTCGGGGAGGAGCAGGGGCACCAGGGCCAGCAGCCCACACCCACCCCCAAATTCCCCAGGGGGTCCCTGCACCACCGCTCGCCTCCATCCCAAGGTGCCCTGGGTCCCTCCGTGCCACCGGGGTCCCCAAAACTGACGTCCCCTTCTCGCTGCCCCTGTCCCGCCCTCCTCATCGGGGAGTGGGGCAGGGCGCACACCCCGTCCCGGGGCTCAGCACCACACCACGGGGTCGGCAGCCCCCGGCTCTTCTGGTGGGCACTCCCCAGGGCATCCCCGTCCCGGGGCGCACAGCGCTCCCCCGGCTGCCCAGGGAGGGGGCACTCAGCCATCGGATGAACCTGGTCCTAATTGGGGTGCCCAGAGGAATGGGGAGAACGGTTCCCAGGCCAGCACGGCTCCTGCTGCTGCCCCGGGGGCTGCTCGGGGGGAGGAATGTGCCCCTGTGCTTTGAGCCCAGCCCCATCTGTTTCCTTCAGCCCAGCATCCCCAGCACCGGTTTTCACCCATGTCGGGGCTCTCCCAGTCTGAGCACATCACCTCCCCGTGCCCTGGGGTGCCGGGGGGGGTCTTTTAAGCATTGCTGTGCTTGGGGACTTCGGAGCAGGCACCTGCCTGGAGGCACAGCCCCGTCACCACGCGCACAGACGGACAAGGGGAGGCACCAGCGTGTCCTGCATGCGGGACAAGCAAGCCCCAGGGGACGAGGCAGGGGCAGGAGAGGTGGGCAGGGTCCCCTCAGGGGTATTTTTCCTAAGATGTGAACCAGGAGGCACCAAGAGGGGTCTCCGGGTCGGGGCTGGGTCGGCACCTGCGCCGCTGCCCTCTGTGCCCAGCGCTGGGCTCCTTGTCCTCGTGCCCCTGCCCGGCTGGGGCTGCTCCCGTCTGCACGGGCGTCGTGGTGAGCAGGATCACATTTGCCCCCGTGGCTGGAGTTCATATCCAGCTTGTCGCTAATTAGTGGATCCATGTCCTTTTCAGCCTCCATTACGATCAAGGGCCGCGTCCCTCTCGCTGGAGACATAAATAAGCTCAGCCAGGCCCGGTCCTCGGCGAGTCCATGAGTAATTCCCCTCCGGCCCTTCGTCTTCCAGCAGTACCCGTCCCCACCTCCCCTCTCGTACGCTTCTCACCGCAGCCAGAGCTTTGCCAAGGTCTTCTCCGGAGGCAGCAGCTTCATTTTGTCCCGGCAAAAACCCACCTCCTGCCCCCCGCGTGCTGGCACGGAGCAGGCAGGCGGCACAGGGAGGGGACACGGCTCACGAGAAGCCTGGCAAGAGCTCTCGGCGTGGTGTGAGGCCAGGAACGAGCTGAGGCTCACAAACCTGAGAGCGTCTGGAGGGCTCCCGGTGCTGGGGACGGGTAATTTCCCCGCCACACGGCCAGCTCCAAGGGTGCCCGGCGGAGACACGGGCACGCGCTCCCCACCCCTGCCTGCACCAGGAGCAGAGCCGCTCCCAGGAGAAGGGCAAGGGAAGGGCAGGAGGAGTGCTGAGAGCCACGTGAAGGCAGGGCTGCAGCTCCCTCCCCTCCCAAGCAGCTCCTGCCCCTGCGGGAGGTCCCCGGGGTCACCGCCAGCCCCGAAACCAGCGCCCGGGAGCTGCCACGTGCGGCGCTGGAGGCAGCACGTGAGCTCCCCGCGGCTGCGGGGCTTGGGGGCTAATTTAACCCAATTTAATTGCTTTATTTTATTGTATTCGTTATTTTAATGTATTATTTTCATATATTAATTTAATCTATTATTTTTTTTTTGGTTTGTTTTATTTTTTTTTTTCACTTTAAATGCGCACCCCCCAGCGCCTGCCAGAGCAAGCTGCAGGGCTGGCAGGGGCACAGCCACGAGCCCCCAGCTGCCGGGCATCTCCCTGCACGAGGCTTCCCGCACACGGGGAAGGGTTCGTTCCCTAGGAGCTCAGTGCCAGGGGCTCCACAGGACCCCCCCAACAGCCCCCACGCTGTCTTGTGGTTTCTCCATGGGTCCCTTCACGCTGCACCCCGTGCCGGGGTGCCCCCCCCAAGCATCCTGCAGTGCACAGGGGGTGCAGGGAGAGGAACAAAAGATGCCCCAGGTCAAACGAGGCTGTCCCCCTGTCCCCCTGTTCCCCTCCAACCAACCTCCGAGGCCGGGCTGAGCACCACCAGCCCCCCCGGTGCCCCCCACACATCACAGCAGCCACGTCCCCAGTGGCCCCCCCCGGCTCCCCGCTTGGCAGCCGAGCAGCAGAGCTGCGTGCTCGGTGCCACCTGCTCCCCTGCGCTGGGAAAACGTCTCCAAATGTCACCGAGCACCGGAGCTGCCCAGGGCCCCGCTGCGGGGATGCTCCGGGGAGTCGTTCCGGCCGTCTGTCCGCCTGCCAAGCCGTGGGACGGACACACGGACAGCCCCTCCCGTGCTGGGGCTGCCCAGCAAGGCGCGAGTGCCCGCACCTGGGTGGGATTTTACACCAGCAGCTCGTGCCAGCAGCACCGAGTGCTCCACAGCATCCCCCAAAACCAAACCGCCACCGCTCCCGCATCTCTGCGCCGCCCGTGGAAAAGCCACACAAGGGGGGGGGCTGCCAGGATTTGGGGTGTGCAAAACCACCGGGTGACCGGGGGGGGCTGGGGCAGGAGGCAGGCACCGGCAGCCCCCCCGTGCCCCGTGCACACGCGCGTGCTCTGATCCACGCGCTCCTGCCCACCTGTGTGCGCTGGCACGGGCGGCACCACGTGCGCACGCTCGTGCCCCCGGCCGCATCCTGCTCGCAGCCGGCTGTGGGGCCACGGCTCCCCAGAGGGGAGAAGCAAGGGCTGGGGGCACGGCCCCCCAGGGGAACAAGGCTGGGCAGCGGGGATGCTGCTGCATGGAGCCGTGGCTGAGCAGGGGCTGCAGTGCTGGGAGCGGCCGCCGGGACCCCGCTCGGATCCCTGCCCTCTGCCCGACACCTCTCGGCTACAAAAGAAACGATTTCCAAATGATTAACCCCGATTAAGGCCCCCAGCCGGCAGGCCAAGCTCCCCGTGCCACGCTGGGGTGGAAAGGTGGAGGGAGCCCGTGGCCGGGGTGGGGAGGGAGCCGACATCGTGGGGAGGGAGCCCAAATCATGGGGAGGGAGCCCAAATCCTGGGGAGGGAGCCCAAATTGTGGGGAGGGAGCCCACATTGCAGGGCAGGAGCTCACAGAGCATTTGGAGCATCCCGGAGCCCCACGAAGCATTTTGGGGTCTGCAAAAGGTCCCATGACATTTCCCTCCCCACGCCAGTCCCCACCTAGCCGGATACGGCCCCTGGGCACTGCCTCCCCTCCTCACACCTCTTTTTCCTGTCACGGGGCACCCAGCAAACGCATGGCACCGGCTGGAGGCTGAGCAGCAGCACGAGGCTTCCCCGCACCGTCACGGTTTGCTGGCGGAGCCGAGCAGAGCCTGAGCCCCCCCACTGCCCACCCAGGTCCCATCCCTCAGCCCTGCTCACTAAGCCGTGCCGCCACACACACACTCGCGCAGGTGCACACTCTCCCCCTCGCCATCTCCCCCTGGCCGCCCTGCCCTTCCCCAAGCTCCCCGGTGGGGTTGCACCGAGCCTCAGAGCCCATCGGCACCTCCGCGCCCCACGGTCTGGGGCTCCCCATCCCCTGGTGCTGACACCCTTGGGCCTCGCCACGTGGGGAGCACGGGGCCGGGCGCATGCAGGGCGGGGGGGCTCGCCTGGTTGTTTTTTTTTTAATGCAGTTTGTTATTTAACAGCCCTGCCCCGGCAGTGACCCCGGCGCTGTGACGCTCTCCGCGCCGCGCGCCTCCGTCGCGCCGATCGAGGCCGGTTCCCCACCGGTGTTGGCCGCCCGGGATCAGCCCCTCGCCGTGGTGCAGGGAAGGTGGGAAGCAGCCTGCCCTTCCTCCTCCTCTTCCTCCTCCTCCTCCTCCCCGCACCGCAGCCAGCAGAGCCCTCGCGCGTTGCGTAAGCCGGCGGGCTGCCTGCCCAAGAGGTTTTGTAACCGCGCGGTGGCCGCGCAGACGCCGCCTTCTCGCCAGCCCCAGCCCCAAGAGTGCCAGGGCGCAGCACCCACACCGAGCCCTCCAAAATACCCAGGATGGACGTGCTCCGGGCCATGGCCGTGCCCACAACGCACAACAAAGCGCATCTGGGACAAGCACTGGGAGCCCTCCCCACCACGCCGCGCTCCGAGCCCCTCATCCAGGAGCCCCTCTGTGCCCCGGCACTGCTGTAGGGCCGGAGGCAGACACCAGCCCCCGATCTCCCTGCTCCCTGCAGTTCAGGACCGTTCCAGCTTGCCAAGAGCACCGCAGGATGCTGTAACACAGGGCTGTGTGAGACGGGGCTGGGCACACTTTGGGGGGAGCAGCGCCCTGCTCCACCCGGCCCCAATGCCTCTCCTAGGGGACACCCAGCCAGCGAGTGCCAAAACCACGTTGGGACAACCCCAGGTCTCCTCCAAGGCTCCAGCAAGGCTGTAGGACGTTTTCCCCATCTATAAAATTCTCAGGGATCCAAAAAGTGCTGCCAGGGAGGAGACAGACCTGGCGGTGGGCAGGGAGCTGTGTGGTGGGACCCCCAGGCAGCACCGGGGTTTGGGGTTCAGGGTTGGGGTTCCCTGTGCCAGCGGCACCAGAAAATGGGGTGGTGTCAGAGCCGGCCCCGAAACTCCCACCAGAACTGCTTTCCATCAGGAAGCGGCACTTTTAGGAAACTCCTTCCCCATAATTGTACCCACGGCGATCCGTGGAGCTCGTTCGGAGAACACCCAGCGCCCTCCCACATTTCGGAACCACAGCCTTCAATCACAAATTCTGGGGTTATTTTCCATTTGCAATGGGAAGTGCCTAATGAGACGAGCCTCAATTAAATTTCCCACCTCTATTTACATTGGACATTTTGATCAGCGCCAGCTGAGTCTGGGGGACTGTCGGAGCACCCAGGCCTTTTGGATTACCTCCTAAAGCCTCTCAAGAGCGGCTGTCTCACAAAAACTCCAGAAAAGGTGAATTTTGGGTGGTGGATGGGTGGAAGGATGGATGGGAGGGTGGATGGGAGGATGGGAGGATGGATGGATGGATGGATGGATGGACGGATGGAGGGATGGATGGAGGGATGGATGGAGGGATGGAGGGATGGATGGAGGGATGGATGGAGGGATGGATGGATGGAGGGATGGATGGATGGATGGATGGAGGGATGGATGGATGGAGGGAGGGATGCCTCCTCAGGAAAGAACATGCCTGTCTCTGACAGCTACCTATTCTGCATGGCCAGGAAAAGGGATTTCCAGCAAAACTTTGGAAATTCAGCTTCCCCAAGTGCTGAGGGCTGCAGACCAAGGGCGAGTGCCCTGCCCCGTGGCACGAGCCCAGCCTGGTGGCCCTACCTGCCCCACACATTTTGGGGTGGCTCTGACCCACGGACCCCAGCCCCGGGGTCTGGCTGGCTCTCGCCCCCTCCAGACCACAAATTTCCTGTGGCTCTCCACGCCGGAGGCCCACAGACGGCTGTCTCATTGTTTTCTCCTGCAGGGCCTGAGAGTTGTTAATGGCTGGAGGTGCGATTAATTTTTAACAGCCTCGTCTTAATTGTCGTGCTATAAATAGACCTGCCAGCCCCTGCCCTGCGCTTTCTCATGGCTGTTTTGCTCGGAAAAATCCTGGAAGCCTTGTGCAGGGGGTACCCCCGCCACGCAGGGTGCTTGGGGGTCCGAGGATGGCCCAGGACCCTGTCCCGAGCCAGCCCCACGCAGCGTGGTGCGAGCCCTGTCCTCAGCCCCCCGGGCCTCCCGGGTGCCCCGCGCACCACAGGGACCCTTGGTGGCCCTGTGCCACCTCTGCCCCGGCTCCCACGAGGATGTGCCGAGCTGGCAAAGGCCCCGTGTCACCTGAACCTGAGCCTGGCATTGAACTCCTGACCCAGAAAGCAAAGCCTCCTGGCCCAGGCAAATCCCCCCGGGCAGCCCACCCCTCCTCGCCTCCCGCCTGGGGATTTGCAGGAATTATCCTCCCCGCGACATCCCCCCGGGGTCGTTCTGCCTCGCCGCTTGGCGTTTTCCATGCCGTAACGGCACCAAGAAGGGGCACCTTGCCCCAGCGCCTTGGGGTAGGGGTGCGCTGCCTGGAGACAGCCTGGAGAGGGCAGAGGGGCTGCTGCTGCTGGGGGGACCCCCACGCACCACCCCAGGATGAGACAGGACAAGGGAGCCCAGCGGGATGTCCCCGTGCCACGATGGGACGTGGGAGCCCAGCGGGATGTCCCCGTGGGGGTGAGGGAGCCCACCGGGACGTCCCGGCAGGCAGGGATGCGTTTCCAAGCTGCTGTTTTACAAGCTAATGGAAGCGCTCTCCGGGCTAATTAAACTCGCTTAGCACCAAACTGCCATTTCCACGGATTAATTAGGAAGAAAGGACGCAAACGGCACTGGGCTGGGGCCAGCGCAGCACCCAGCAGGCGGAGCAGGCGCTGGGTCTCCTGTCTGGAGGCGCCCCCCCGGCACTCACCCCGTGCCCAGCAGTCCCCCCACTCCCCTGGGGAAGGCAGAAGCATCGATGGAGCAGCTACACCACGGCCTGCCCCGGGTCCTGGGAGCTGCTCACCAGGAGGGAAACCACCCAAATAGGAGAAATGCTGTAATTATTGCAGAAATTGTTTTTTTTTTCCCTGTCTGAGGCAATGGGCACAAGGGAGCCCCGTGGGACAGGAGTGGCCGGTGCTGAGCCCCCAGCTCTGGGCCACATCTCGGGGGGCAGCGTGGGGTGTGCAGCACAGACACGGCCCCCAGCCCGGGGGGCATCGCCCAGCTCCTGCCAAAAAACCCCCCTGACACAGACAGCAACGCCTGGGTGTGCAAACCCCGGGGCCCCCACCTCGCCAACGAGAGGGGGCCGGGGAGGGACGGCGGGGGGCACGGAGCTGCCACTGGGAACTGGCTGCAGGGGAGGAAACGGCGTGAAAAGCAGAGGAAGGGATTTAAGAAGACAGAGACGAAGGAGAGCGATGGGGAAGAGAGGATGCGGGAAGGAGAAGAGGAGAGGAGAAGAGACAGCCGTGGCCTACAGGGTGCGAATTTTCTCACCGAGCGCCGAACGCAGCACCGAGGCACCACCCAGACACACACTCGGCCCCGACACGACGGCTGCGCCTCCCCTCCTGCCAGCCCCGGGCTGTGCCAGCAGCACCCACCCGGCCCCGGGCTCGTCCCCGGCACGGCCAGGGCAGCGCCGTGCTGCCGGCACCCAGGGCTGGCACCGCGGGGAGCAGACCCCGAGCGCAGGACCCGGGGTGCTTCGCTCCTCACCGTGCCACCAGCACCTCCCGGGATGTGTCCTGCAGCCAAAAACCTGCCGCCAGCAGAGCGAGGCGGTGTTGGGGTTGCGTGGGGGGCTCTGCTCCTCCTGCTCCCCTCGCAGGGGGATGGATGCCGTGGGGGTGTCCCCGCAGCCAGACCCCCAGCACGGCACGCACCAGGAGCCTGGGGCCAGGGTCAGGCTGCTGGCAGCAAGGGAAGTTTTGTTCTGGGAGAGTTTGGGGAAAATTGAGATTATTTCCAATGTGCTTGTGGGAGAACTCGTAGCTGTCTCCAGATGTGCCTTACTGGCCAGAGGGAGCAGCGGAATTATTTCGGTAGTTCCCAGCTGTGCTGTTTGGCACGGGGGGTCTCCATTCATTTTATTATTATTATTTTTGCATTCATTTTCAAACCCAAACCGCTGCAACCCTAACTCCTGCTTAGCAGCCGTCACCACAACCCCCTGAGCACGGCACAAACTCCTCCACCGCCGCTCGCCCAGACCGTGCAGCCCAGCCCCGCTCTCCCCGCGCCCCACACACCTCGGCAGGGCTGTGCCGGGGCAGGATGCGTGCCCACACTGGGTTTATGGTGCGGGTTCACCACCGCAGATCAGACCCAGGCAGCCTGCACGCAGCCTGCTCCCGGCAGCACCGTGCGCTCCTGCCCGGCCACGCTGCGCCGCGGGCGCTGCCGTGAGCGTTTTGGGGCAGCACCGAGAGTTTTGGGGCCGCACCACGGCACCAGGGATGCTCCCTGCAGACCCCGCACGGGTGTTCAACCCCCCCTAACAGGCAAACCGACCGCTCCTTTGGCTCAAAAAGAAATAGGGCGAGGGTGCTGAGCACACAGCACCATGCACACAGCACCGTGCACGCGTCTCCCGGCTCCAGACCGAAACACGAGCGAGCGCCCAGCCACCCCGGCACGCACCGAGCCCCTCCTTGGGGGCTGGAGCCGTGGGCTGGGGTCAGCAGCAGGCTCTGCACCGCGACACCTCTCCCCCTCCCCTGCGCCCACCTTCCCCCTCCCCACATCCCGGGGGGAGCCGGGGATGGCAGCGGGGCAGAGAAAGCGAGCGGCCCCTTACCTGGGTCTCGGAGAGGTTGAGCTGCCGCGCTAGCTCGGTCCGCTCGCGGCCCACCACGTACTGGCAGCGCTGGAACTCCAGCTCCAGGCGGTAGAGCTGCTCCGCCGTGAAGGACGTCCGCGTGCGCTTGGGCCGGTCCAGGTCCAGGCCCTTGGGGAGGACGATCTCCCGAATCGTCCCTTTGGCATCTAGGGGGAACGGGGAGAGGGGACGTCAGGGGGGAGCCTCCGCGGGGGGATAAAGCTTGGCTGGGGGGAAAAGGGTCGGGGGGGGCTGGGCCCGAAGAATCCCTACGGGGGGGAGGAAAATCTTCCTTAAATGAGGCTGCACAACGAGGGCCGGGGGGAGGTTTTGTTCCCGGGCTTGACGCAGGAGTAACTCCGAGAAATCGCCCGAGCTGCGGCGAGGAGAGGTGACACCGCACGGTTCAATTGTCCCCTCCGGCCCCAAGTGCTACGAATTTATAAATCTCCAGGGAGTGTTAACAGTTCTTTGTAAAACCAGGGATTTTTTTTTTTTCTTTTTTCAAAATGAAAAATAGAAACCAAAAAAAAAAACTCCTTAAGGAAAACGAAGCATTTGGTCACAGATAAAATAGCTTCTGAAAACCAGAAGCAGAAGAGAGTTGTATACCAAGAAAGAGTTCAAATTAAACAGAATTTTAATTAAAAATAATTGTCTTTTTTTTTTTGTTTATGTCCTTCCTTTAGAATACTGGGAAAAAAATAAATCCCTGTTGAAATTCCCTTTTTACAAAGGTGTTCTCACTGCAGTATGCTCACTGCAAGCCAGCAGCCCCCACTTCTGGGGCTGTTTTCTCCCACTTCTGGATGTGCTGCGTGCCTCGGGGTGCTCCTGAGCCCCGGAGGATGGGGTGGGGGTGCTGGGGGACAGGGATGGGACCAACAGGACCAACAGGGAACCCAGGCTGGGACCAGAACGGCACGGCACCACCGAGCGGTGCCAGCCCCAGCGCGCCCAGCCCCAGCGGGGGAGCAGCGCCTGCACCTCCTGGGTGCTTCACTTTGGGGCAAAACCCCTGAAACCGGTTACACTGGAGCAGCTGGGGGGCTCGGGGCTGTGTTTGAACGCTCGAGGGTAAAGGAGGCTTTTGTTAGGAATAAAACTGTTGCACGTGGAGAGCAACGAGACCCGCGGCGGCTTTGCAGCCAGGGGGGGTTCGCAGCTGCTGCGGGGGCTGCAGATTTCACCAGGCTGGGACTGCCGCTGCCCAAAGCCTTCCTCGGGGAAACACACGGGGATTTGGGTCCCACATTACCCACATCAACCCCTTCCATGCTGCAGGATGCTGCCTGCAGCCCATCCCAAGGAAGCCCAGCAATACTTTGCGCTGATGGGGTGCTCACCCTGATAGCTACCGAGGGGTCTGGCATTAAAAATTGCCCTTGCAAGCTCCCTGCTGGGCTCCCCCAGCTCTCCCAGAGCACAAACCCCTCGTTCTTGCCGTCCCTTGCGCTGCCTTTCCTTAAACAGCACGGGCCCAGCGCTCATCACCGGTGGAGCCACGTTGAAGCCAAGCCTGGCCGCAAAGCCGCCGGTTCTGCCAAGCGCCTTTCCTGCAACCTGCAGGGTAAAAACCACTCACGGAAACCACGGCGAGGCTGCTGCAGGCGGCCCCTGGCTTCCCAGCCCTTGGCTTCAGGGCTCCCCGGCCCCGCGGGACCCAAGGGCTCCAGCAGCCCCGGCTGGAGGTAAGTTGCTTTCTCTTTCCAGCTGACTCAGGCGTGAAAGGATTATAAAGCTGCTGGGGCAGGAAGGGGGAAACAGCGAGGAGCAGACAGGGAGGGGGCGACGGAGCTGGCATGGGGACGACGGGAGCGGGGAGCAAGCACAGGCTTGAGACAGGCACTCGAGTCCTGAAGCCCTTTTCCCACCGTGGTGCATGGCCAGAGCCCGATCCGGGCTGGAGCAGGGCACTGCAGGAGGCACTGGGACCACAGAGCGCATGGGGAGGGCTGGGGGGGAGACGGTCTGGGGGAGGCAAGGAGCGTGTGCTGGCCTCCAGCCAGGCAGGGAAGGTGCCCTCTGCCCCAGGGTATCTCCAGCAGGATCAGGACGCTGGGGTGGGAAATGTTTTGCAAGGGGCAGAGCGTTGGCTCGGATGGTGCCCAGACCACATCCGCGCCCCGCAGCCGCGCCGAGGTCCCCCCGGCACAACAAGAGCCGGGGCTGTCAGCACGGAGCAGCCAGCAGGGACCTGCAGGCTGCCCAGCCACAGCTGCAGCAACGTGCCCCTCTGCCCTCGCCGCTCCGCACGGCCCCGCTGGCATTATTAGCAGTATTATTAATTGTTATTTCCCCCGCCAGCTGGGCGCAGGGAGGGGGAGCGGGCTGGGTGCGATGCGTGCCGAGCCGCAGCACGCCGCGCCAGCTCGGCAGGGCTCCGTGCCCCGGCCCTGCAGCCCTCACAGCGGGGCTGCGAGGTGCCCATCCGCACAGGTCTGGGGGGCCTGCAGCCAGCCCCCGGTGCCAGGAAGGGCAGAAATCCCATTAGGGGATTACAGACCCCAAACAGCCCCAGGTCCTGCCACGGCAGCTTTGCAGCCTCCCCGGTGCGGCTGTAGTGAGTCGGTCTGCTCTTGGGGACCGAGAACGCTGACGGCTGCACATCCAAGACAAAATTTGGGACTAAAATCCCTGGAAAGAGGGCTGGTGCCAAAGGGACCGGCCCTGTTCCTTGGCAGCTAACCACAACGTGGCCCTGCAGCCGGACAGGGCCGGCAGCAGGAGGGAACGGAGAGCAGGCAGCAGCTTTGGGCACCGACCTCGGCGCAGGCAAACAGCGATTTTACAGCAAGCACACGCTGTGCAGCGCAGCACACATGGGCTCCCCCGGCACATAGGGGACACACCACGCACTGCAACACAGCGGAGCCAGAGCCAGGCTCGGGGACACCGCACACACAGCAGGTGCACGGGGCGCTCCCCCGGTACACCCCAGCACACACCGCGCACCCCCGTGTGCACCGACACTGCTGCCGGGACACCCCTGGGGCTCGCAGCCCCTCACCAGCCCCCAGAATGAGCACGGGGCTGCTGCAGCCCCCCATACTTGGGGAAGAGGAGAATGGGAAACACGGGGAGCACCCCAGGCAGCCGCACCCGTGGGCGCAGTGGCCGCCGCAGGCTCCGGTACGGCGCAGGTCCCGGTGCACGGGCTCAGCCCCACCGAGCCTCTGGGGCTCCCAGTGTGCACAGCCCCCGGCCAGGGGGAACGTGGCCCCCCCAGGTCAGGAACGGGGCCGGTGCTGGGAGCGGCACATGGGGAGATGCGGCCCCATTCCCCCGGGATGTTGCAGCCCCTCCGCACCCGGCCCCAAAACAGCGGAGCCTGGGGACATGGCTGGAGGATGGGGGCGAGATGGGGGACAGCGGGCCCGGGTCCACCCCACCACGATCCATCCCTGGCATGGGGGAAATAAAACACCGAGAGGGAGCTGGAGCAGCGGGGAAAACAAAACCACTTGCTGGGAAATCAACGCCGAGCGGCTTCCCTGGCACTGCCTCGTGCTTGGCACCGAGCCCTTCACCGGCAGCGGGTCCCGGGCCAGCCCTGCTGCTGCAGGTGCCCCCGGGGCCGTTCCGCTGGGCCGGGGGCTCCCCGCCAAGCCCCCCGCTCGCTGCCCGCTGAACTCGGCGGGTTTGTGCCCTTCCTCCCCGCCACCATTTTGTCCGCGCCATGGCGGCTGCAGCAAGATGGTGCAAACAGCCGCTGCCCACCGGGACCCGGGGACGGGGAGAACCGGGGGCAACCCCCCCCCGAACCCCGGGTCGCCCCCGGGTCGCTCCCAGCCTGACCCCGCCGGGACCGCGGCCGAGCCCGGGCAGAGCCGGGCCTGACCCCGGCCTGACCCCCGCCAGCCTTGGCGGCCAACCGGGGGTGCCCCGGGGGGGTCCCGCAGCCCCCAGCCCCGGGCTCCCACCCGCACCCACCCGGGGGACCGGAGCCACCGGGGAGAGTGCGGGCTGCTCCGGGCGAGGTGTCCCGACAGGCGCCTATCGCGACATGCGGGAAGGGCCTCGCTGCGCCGCGAGCCCCGAGCGCGGCTCCGTGCAGCCCGGGCGCATCCCGAGGAGCATCCGCGGCTCACGGCTGCCGAGCGCCGCCGAGCATCCGCCGGGCCACGGCTGCCCGAGCCGCGCCGAGCCGTGCCGAGCCGTGCCGAGCCGGGCCCGCTGCTGGGAACCCGCGGACACCCGGGCTAAACCCGGGAGAAGAACGCGGCTGCACCGGGATCGGGGCTCCGGCTGCCGCCGTGCCCCGAGCGCTGGGGAAAGGACCGGGGAAGGGACCGGGGAAGGGACCGGAGCAGAGCCCGTGCGGCCCCGGCCCTGCTCGCCCAGCGGCCTCCGAGCTCCGGCTCCCGCAGCGGGGTCTCGCTGCGCGCAGCCCGGGAGGACGCGGCCGGGAGCTCGGGGCCGCCGAGCGCTGCCCGCCCCCAGCCCCAAACTTTCGGGGTTCGCCTCCAGCGCGGCCGGTGGCGGCCACGGGAGCCGCGGGGCCGGTGGCGGGGAGGGATGCTCGGCTGCCCGCTGCCCGCCGCCTGCTGCCCGCTACCGGGACAGAGCCGAGCCGAGCCGAGCCGAGCCCGCCGCGTGCCCCCAGCCCCAGCCGGGAGAGCGATATTATAAAGAGGGGAAAGAAAAAAAAAAAAAAAAGAAATAGCCCCTAACCCGCCGCCGCTCCGTGACGCTTTTCTCCTGCGACACCGGTTTAAAAGCGAAGCTGCTCCGCTCGCCCTTCTCCCGCTGCGTGCGCGTCCCCCGAGCGGGGCACGGCCGGGCAGGGGTCGTGGACCCCCGCTGCACCCCCGCCCCGGCCGGGCAGAGCCCTGCTGCGCCCCCGGCCCCGCTCCGGGGACCGCGGGGAGAGCGGCCCCGTGCCCGCCGCGCGGAGCCGAGCCGGGGGCAGTGGCGGCGGGGCCGGGAGGCCGGAGCCCGGGGGCGGCCGGCGGCGGGGCCGCACCGGGAGCACCGGGAGCGGGGCCGGGCGGGTGCGGGGAAGCGCTGCGGGGGGGAACCGGGACGCGGGG